>MJUU01044157.1:90414-107008 GCA_002080025.1 Modiolus philippinarum | reverse complement strand
CAAATCAAAAGTGGTTCCAGAAGTGTATAATATTTTTACACAACCATACAAAATCCGCAATATTAAAGTCAGCAGAATAGAATTTCCATTATCTGAAGGAAGTGAAACAGACTTTAGTAGGTTCATGTCTTTCATAGTCTACCTACATTTAAAAGATAACTCTCATGCCTTACTTTCTGTAACACCTTTTCCTTTGTCGTTTTGCAGAATTCGAGGAGGCTTTTAAATTGTTTGACAAAGACGGTGATGGAACAATTACTACCAAGGAATTGGGTACTGTAATGAGATCCCTAGGACAAAATCCAACAGAAGCTGAACTTCAGGATATGATCAACGAAGTTGATGTAGATGGTAAAAATATTTTTTGTATATGTCATTGTGGTTTAAGGGCATCGTATAAGTGAATATTAACTTAACTAAACTAAAAACAAAAATTATTTAACTAATTAAACTGAAAAATGTACAAGTTTTGTTCAAATATCCTAAGCAGCTTCAGTGGAAAAGATCTTTAAGTGTTTTTGTGTAACACTAATTTTCATGCTTGAAGATAAAGTACAAACCTAAAAAAAAAGAACGTGTTTCAAAATTTTCAGATCAATATTTGATGTTTTCCATTAGATGAGAACAGTTTTATTCAATACATTTTGCGTTCTCTTACATTTCATATGAAAAATTTCCATTAGATGAGAACAGTTTTATTCAATACATTTTGCGTTCTCTTACATTTCATATGAAAAAACAATAACAGCGTAATCCCGTTGCTGAGGTCGTAGAGACTTTGTCTCATGTGTATTCACTCTATGTTCTTTCATTGTTAATTTATACATTTCCATATTTTTTCATGTTTTTTGTTGGGACACTTATAAGTTAGTTGATACAATACCATTCTGTTTAGTATGAAAGTCCAAAGGGAAACCCCGTTTTTGTAATTTCTAAGTACATTGTACTTGTACGTCACCATAAGAAACATTTGTTGCTGTATATTTTTATTGCTTTTAAGTTACTAGAATAAAAAAAAACTAATTATTAGAATGAAACAATAAATTTTAGGAAATGGGACCATAGATTTTCCCGAATTCCTCACGATGATGGCAAAGAAAATGAAAGATAATGAAGATGGACAAGAAGAACTTAAAGAAGCTTTCCGAGTCTTCGATAAAGATGGCAATGGATTTATCAGTGCAAATGAACTACGACACGTTATGACAAATCTCGGAGAGAAACTAACGGAAGCGGAAGTCGATGAAATGATAAAGGAGGCTGATATTGACGGAGATGGTCAAGTAAATTATCAAGGTATGTAAATCAGTTGTAAATTTTCTTTTAACAAGTAGACCATTTCCGCTTCTCATTACGATGTCTGTAATTCTCGGTTACGTGACAAAGAGAAATACTTACAATTTCAAATTCATCAAAGCCAAAATAATACGTACGAAAAAAGGCCTGTCAGTTTAGTTCAGATTTTTAACTTACGGGTTTATAGCTTGTAATTAGAAGCACATGTAGCATTTTGATTGAAAAAGTGACATTCTCCGCCATAACGCAGCATCATATTTTGGCGGGGAACGTTTCCAAAATCTCAGCGTCACGAACACGATACTACCAGACCCTTAAATTTATGAATCTCAAAATTTTTTATCAGGACGCCATATTTTTGCACCAGACGTTATCTATGCTAATTCTGCAAATGTTGTATAATATCTTAATTTTATCATAATCTGGATATATTGTTATATTCCGATTTACAGATGTAAGCCTGCTTTTGATTGGATGACGTTCCTTGAATGTCAACATATATTCGGAAAACTGCCAGGTAATATAAGTTGTCATGGAAATTGACAACGTCATGACATGAAAACAAAATGGCAAAATTGATAAGAGTAACATTTTTCGCAGATTTCATTTCACCAGGGCTGTTCATCGGAATATAAAGTTAATTCGGGTTACAGACGGGGTATATAGCGTAACATACCCTGGATGTTTATTATATTTCCTTCGGCTTCGTCTCAGGAAATATAACTAAACATCCAGGGTATTTCACGCTATAACCCTGTCTAAAACCTGAGTAACATATAATATCCCAGTTTGGAGAGCGTCATATGATCTCATTAAAGTATTCAAATTGGAGTTGTTCCAAACCTGTGAAAAAAAAAAAAAAACACTTTACATAAAAAAAATACATGTCATAAAAAGATACACCAAACAATACCAAATGAGTTACGAAGCACACTGGTGGTACCAAGGGCGTCGAAAAATGTCAAGTGTTTCGGGTTTATTTAAGAAAAGAAAAAAAAAACATTTTACTCTATATATTTGGGCAAAATTTAAAATAAATAACGCAGCCACGTAAAATATTTTAAAACATACACACATCCTTTTTTATTAGTGCAACTCACCCAGAGGATCACTTAGCGTCCGTCTTCCGTTCGTTTCCTTCGTCCGTTTTCTTTTCACATTTCATCAACGTACTCCTCTGAAGCTATTTAAGATAATTCATCAAACTTTACAGGAATAATGTATAGAAGGCCCTTCACAAAGATTGCTCATTTAGTTCCTCTCCGACAAAAACATGGCCGCTTGCGCAAAAGTGCCCTATAGGATATCACTTTCATCATCTACTCTGAAACTACAGTAATTTAGTAAATTTACCTATAGTTAACTATACTTTGATGACGTATTGGGGATCCTTTTCAAAGATTGCTAATTTCGTTCCGACTCTTTAACAGACATGACAACAGCATGGAACATACTTTAATATTGACGATAATAAGAAAATTATATTTTGATCATTGCCACTGAACCTACTATAGCAAATTCAGCCAAACTTAAGTGGATTGGTGTACTTTCAAGGTTCTTCGCAAACATTTTTCATTTGCCACGACAAAAACATAGCCACCGGAACGGAACTTAGTATAACATTATACAGTTATTGACTGGTTCGAGGACAACAGCTGTTTTGTAAGACCTGAAGACCGAACTGTTGCACGAGGTCGATTGGGTGTTGTCAGAGAAACCACTCCTTAACTGTTTTATTATACATTTGTACCTCCACGAGAACAACTGACGTCATGAATTACGTGGTGTCGTTAACCAATGGAATAAAGGATGGCGGGCAGCAGTTAAAAAAAACTTTTGACGGCAACAGTCTTTTCAGATCCAAATTGATAAAAACAGACCAAATGTTAATTATTTTATGTAATATGGCTATATAGAAAAAATATATAAAGAGGTATAACAATGAATCTTATGGCAAATAACATCAAGTCAACATCTCAGTCTGATTTTCATCTGATGGAGTATATCGTGGATGGATATTTTATATGAAAAATCATTATACAATATACATTGTATGTGTACATAGAATTTAAGTTCAAAAAGTTATAATTATACAATAACTTGAATACGATTACTCTGAAATTACTTACTTGTATATTGAACATTTCATGAATTATTTCCGCGATTAGTCCTTTATTTCATGAAATTTACATGAACATACAATCAAATTTTAGGAGGAAGATCAGAATATATTTTGCAACTCGTCTTTTTTTTTATTTCAGAGTTTGTAAGAATGATGACAACAAAATAAGAAAGTAGCCATACCTTATCTGTGCTAAGAAAGACATGTATGATTTGTTATAATTAATGTTATTGTATTTTAAATGGATGAACTAGATTTGGAGTTCCTCAAATTAAAATTAAAAAAAAATTGAGTACCTAAATTCATACAAATGTACATTAAGTAATCTGTAAAGATCTTACAAGTGATTTTCGTCTTCTTCAAAATTCAAGATACTTTCTGAAAAATTACAGTTATTAATATTTTGAAAAATAAAGTTATTATTCTGAACATTAAAGTTATTGTCTTAAAATTGCAAGAAAGTGCATGTATGTTAATGTTGAAAATTCAAATCATAATCTTGAAAATTCAAGAAAATGTCTTTTAATTTCAAGATAAATAAAGAAAAAGAAATGAAATAACAGGGATAAAAGGAAAGCATTAAAGTACAATGACTGAAAATTACAGTGACAAAAGCTTCCATTATTTCGATTTGAAAAGCATTCTACACAATATTTACACAATATTTACTTGAAGCCTTCGACCAATAAAAATGGCATTACAATGTACAGTAACTTCGGTATTTTGTTATTTATTACCACTTTGCCGATTCCTATGCTGGTTAACTTCCTTTAATCCCTGGGGGTATTCCCCAACCATGTATAGCCAGTACATCAGTGCTGGCACGGAAACCGATTTTATTTTCAAACTTGCAACATCTAAATTGTAAGAAAGTTTGTTTAAAAGTAAGGAGTATACCCCTATTGCATAGCTCTGTCCTTGGCTAATTTTTGGCTTTCTATTAAGTTACTATTGGTTATTTGTTCTATATCAGCTTTTACACACATTTTGACGTATGGATTTCCATTTTTTTTATTTGATCTACACTGAAAAGACACAAGTTGTCGAATTTGCCATATACAGAAACTATTACAAAACAAGATAACAGTACACAAATACAAAGGCCGGGATCTACAATCACATGTTCACATTACTTCGGTATTTTGTTATCTGTTATCTTCTTCATTTAATTTTACCAAAATGACCATACATGTATTCTTAAACTTAGCAAAAGTTTACATCACCGTGTTTATGACGCATTTCCGTTGCAATGCCCCCACCCATATTAATCAAAGAATCAAAGGGGTTTTAGAAATTTTGCATTCAAAATTTTGACCAAAATAAATAATAGAGCTAATTTGAACCATCCATTGACTTCAATTTGGATGTTGAAAAGTATACAACACCAAAAACATTGGACAGTCATTAATACAGACATTGTGATTTATTTCAGAATTTTACACTTACAACTTATGTCAAAAGCTCTAACACTTTTAACTTATTGCAATAATTGTATAAAAAAGCAACATAGCAAAATGAACGATGAGACCATAATGATCATAAAATACTATACTGTCACTGAGGATTCAAACGATTAGTCATGGTTGATATTTTTCAGGACTTTCGTGTACTTTTCCCAGTTATTTTCAAATGGTTTAACCTGAAATATTTTTTTTTACTTTTCACAACTCTGTACAAGGCACACATAAGCAATGACCGAATATGGAGTACATGATAAAAACCAGCCATGGAACTACGCTTTTGTTCTTCATCTTGGAGTCACGATTAATCCTTTAACAATGAGCTTTTCTCATACCAACACTAGTAGTAAGTTCAAGGCGGAACTTAGCACCGGTTTGAGCGGAATTCATTGCTAGATGTCGAGCCTTGGATGTGGGATCGTCAACAGACATAGAAATAACTGGCAAATGTTCTTACAATCACTGCCCCACAAAAAGAATAATTATAGTAGAACTAATTGACCGTCGTGAATATCAATTAAAATGTCACGAGTGCCGAACAACGCAGAGGGATTAAACGAGTTGCGGAACTTTGTTCCGCAACGAGTTTAATCCACTGCGTTGAGCGACTCGAGTGACATTTTATTGATATTCATGACGGGCGGTTAGTTATGCTTTTTATTATATACTAGATAAGTACTCAAAAACCGACATTTATAGATGGGGATTATTTTTTTCCATTTCAATACGCCAGTTGTTGTTTACTTGACGACGACACTGAAAAGATATTGTGACGTCGCTTCATTTAGACGTCATCCAGTGACCAGAAATCCTTTATTTTCACCGGTGACAATATGACATTTATTTAACTGAGAAAACTCGATAAATCACCGCCATCTATATAATAAAGGAAGATAATGAAAACAGTGTTATTGTGATAACTATAGGTAATACATTTTGTAAGTTAGATTTTCACAAACTTCTCCAGACCATCGCACTGAAGGTATTGTAAGGGCGAGCTTGATGCGTTACGCCGCCGTGATAAAGTCAGTATCAAAAACAAAATGTCCCATATTTCTTTTATCGTAATTAACGAAATGATAAATAAAACTGCATATCAAGTGGGAAAAATCTGAAATTTCTATTTTAGCACAGTTAATCTATTGTTGATTGCAAGATTTTTTTATGGATTCTTCATATTTCGCGTAAGAACATGACAAAAAGTACAAAATATGACGTCAGCATAGCAATCCGCACGTGACACCTTCACAATGACCTAATAATTTTGTGATAATTTTCAGTTCGGTGATACTGAGATTATGAGTCTCTGTAGATCAAAGGAAATTCATACAAATTACCGATAAGGGAACGACCATTTAACCTGAAGAGGGTTACAAAACAAATTATTTATTTTTTGCACGCGTATCAACAAAATATTATTTTTCAAAATTAACATTATTTTTTGGGGCAGAAAGCCTCCTTCAGAATTTTTTTTTTCATAATTTTGGCAGCCAAAATATTTTTTTCACATAAAATCAGATCCAAAATATTTTTTTAGAAAAAAAACCATAGCCCCCCCCCCCNCAAAAATTTATTATTTATGATTAGGTACCAGGTTTTATAAAGCACAGAATAACTATTTGTGAATAAAACTATTGCTGTAAGCTTCTAATAAAATGTGCTAAGCTTAATTATAAAGATTCAATGTATATTCTGTATATTCCAGAATCACAAACTGTTATTTTTTGAACATTGAATATATAAAATGCATGGAATAAGTTATTTAGATACAAAATATTTTGTGTGCTTTTTTATTTGCAAAAACAATTAATAATACATTATACTAAGATTTTTTTGGAAATGAAAATTAAATAGATAGCACAATTTTCCCAGGTAATTAAGACTATATTAATTACCCTATTTGGGCCCCATAATCCTCACTAATGAGTACATACAAAATTCTTTGATTTTATAAAATGTTGGCATTCAGGCTCACAGCCTAGTATCCATATCATGTTCCTAGTCAAGAAAACTGGGACGTTGACATTGTTCCATGCGTATAATTGTCAACGTTGTACAAGTCCAAATGTCAAGTTGTCACAGGATATCCACGTATCCAATAGACGGATTTCGATTTCAGGCATGTCAACCGTAAAATATATGCGTTGAAAACTACAGTCTTTAAAAATAAGATAGCGCGATTAATGATCAACTATATTAGAATGTTTATTTCCAACAAGAAAAAAAGATTGAATTAATACAGTTGCTTAGAAACTGTTAATACATGCATTGCAAGAGACGCTTACCATTGTCAAACCCCGTGTCATTTATTATGGTACTTTTAAGTACAAGGTTCCCATAAGTGTTGCTATCTTTTTTCGGTCATTGAAGGCCAGGATGCCCAAGCGGCAATTTGCTGAATTTAGGAAAACGGAAAACAAACACCTGCATTTACATTATTGGGAAAAGGGAGACCATTCCGTCCTAAGTCGTAGTTATTGTCAAAAGTTGGAAAATTATCATGCAACTAAACTTTTGCTTCATTTCAGCACCCAGACTGCAACCAAATTGTTAATTTTACTTGACAAAGGTTTTTAATTAAGAAATAGATTATTGCAAGCGGGCTTTATGCGAATGAGAACATGAGCAGACCTTATATTTGTCAATATTTTATACCGAGCGATAGCGAGGTATAAAATGAAGACAAATATAAGGTCTGCCCATGTTCTAATTCGGATAGAGCCCAATTGCAATAATCTATTTCGATTTTAATATATTTACATGTAACAAGCGTTTTGAACATTCGAATCGGCGCTTAGAGGGCAATATTGGGTTTGACACTAGAATTGAAAGATGTCGGAACACTGCATACACATAAGTTGACATATTCATTGTTTTACTAATACAAGTGGCTCATAAGCTTATGAATTAATACAAATAATCTATTATGAAAAAAATATATTATATATTATATATATTTTAAAAATTGAAGCGGGTATAAGTGTGAGCTGTTCGTATTTCTGATTTATATTACTGCTTAGTTATGTTATATTTGAAGCCAAAAAAAACACAGATAAAAAAAGGAATAAAACTCATATTTTAAATCTTATTAACGTTAAAAATTAAATATTTTATAAGCTTTCATAACAACAAAACATTCGTTGCTAGGTTACGGTTATGTCAATTTCAGTTCTGAGTCTTAAATTTAGTAACTGTTGTAAATTTCTATTATTGTCATTATTTGATGTGGCTTTTTGAGTGATTCGTTATTTAAAACTTTATTTGCACAAAATATGCAATAAAGTAATATTAAGTGAATAAAATGTGATATTGTACATTACAAATGTGATTTTGTAAAAAAATTTATACGCATATGCTAAAAAATATTGTTGAAATTAGAACATACATGTAGCTCTGTTTCCAAAGCGAAAGAAGAGGGTCATATATATAAAAATATGGATTATTCTCTGCAATTTCAATTTCTTACACGATTACATATTTTTCGTATCACTTAGTGATAACTTTTATGCTATCATTTCATTGGCCTTTCCTATGATGAGATAACTTTTCAGCCGTATTTTCATTGGTTGTTCTAGAGGTCAAACTCAGGTCAAAAGCACGTCATGACATTTTTTTTTAATTCTGTGCTCGTTTCATTATGTCAATTTTATTGGAAAGAAGAAGAAATGAAAAAATGAGCTTTGTGTGTAAACACATTAATTCATTCTCCCAAAACAGTTGGATATGTTTTGCCCACTTGAAACATATTATTTCATTGCTAAAAATAAGTTTCCTTCATGTGTATTGGGATCATTGACGCGTGGAAATTGACATAGAAATCAATTGCCACAGATACAGGGAAATTTACACCTACATTTAAATACAATTAATTCGTAACATTTTCCCTCAGCTGACAAGCAAATATTAATTTTATTATAAGTGTTTTAAACTGTAATTACAATTCAACCGAGCTTTCTGAAAAGATACCCAGGTTTGTCACCAGCATATGTGGAACTATGTATTTGTCATTTCTATTGATTGTTGCGGACATGTGCGTATAATGCAACATAGTTCCTACATCTACAAAACTTATCGTTGCTTATAGTTTCTACTTTTTCTCTAATTCTTGTTCAAAATAAATACTTCCCAAATGATGTTAGATGAACTTAATAATCAACATGTTTAGACATTGATCTCACTTGCTGATTGGTTGTCTCGTGTCAGTTTCAAGAAATAGTGCAACCGGATGTTGATGAAATAAACACCTGTATCACTGTCTAGCTAATTGATTTTTACATTTTATGACTAAGATAACTCAATATATTTATAATATGACATTTTTTATCAAAAATATTACACTGAACACCCCGCAATGATACACATAGCAACGATGATAGCAACAAAATGGCGTCATACTTGAGACTGGAGACTACGGAGATCGCCATACGTCAAATAAATTGAGTAGGAATTAGAGAAAAAAATCTCTAACATTGTTTTCCGGTTTATTACGATAATTTCTCACATCTCGATAAATAAATTTGCACATTTTAAAGTTCTCGGACAAACCTCGAACTTTAAAATGTGAAAATTTAACTATCTCGATGTGAGAAATATACGTAATAAACTGGAAACAATGTTAGAGACTATATATATACAATTTATTGCTATACTTAACATTCATGATAAGGGTAAGTTTAAAGTGCATAATTAATATTCAACGTATTCACAAACAAAACAAACAAAATTTTCCCAACTTAACATAATTGGGAGAACACAACAGAATACTTGACAAATAGAATTTATCATAAGAGAAATAGGTTTCACAACTCGCGAGGCTTGTGTATCGTTTGTTATCAACTCTCGCTATTTGATTACAAATAATAATTAATTCGCTGAAGCTCGTTAATTATTATTGTGTAATTAAATAGCTCGAGTTGATAACAAGCGAAATACAAGCCTCATTCATAATGAAACCTATAATCATAAAATCGTTAGTTAAAAAAAACCTTCAAAGCTGATATTTGTTTAAAAGGTGTGCAATTTTTAACATCTGCACCTTCAAATAGGTAAGGGTTCTTTAAGATACTAAGAATTGGATTTTTTTAAGACCAGAATATCTTTATGAACAATTTAAAACGTTGGTCTTTAAAATTTAAAGAATCATCAGAATAATTAATTGTATTTTTATTAGACAACAAATGCAAAGTTTCCGAAAACATCCATTAAAATAAAGCTTAATAAATTCACTGAAGTAGAAATGCTTTAACCGATTAAATTGTCTAAATCGATAGGGAAATAGCCTTTCAAACGAGAAAACTTCTACATGTTCATAAAAATTTTAACCGTTATAAAGTCAGTTTCCCAGAACGAAACAAGAGTTATCCCGCGTTGTACGGAGCACTGAACATGCAGCCGCATTATTATTTCGCATTTTATGTAAATGTAAATTTAGAATGATATGCATTTTGAAATTAATACCAATTTAGAAAAAATAATGAATAAAAACTTATGTGTTTCAAAGAGCTATTTAAGGATAGTACCTTCACTTAGCATACTGGAGGTTTCTTAAGCTTTTAAGTAGCATACTGGAGGTTTCTTAAGCTTTTAAGTAGCATACTGCATAAGCTTTTAAGTAGCATACTGGAGGTTTTTAAGCTTTTAAGTAGCATACTGGAGGTTTCTTAAGCTTTTACATGTAAGTAGCATACTGGGGGTTTTTTAAGCTTTTAGTGGCATACTGGAGGTTTCTTCTGTTTTCCGTAGCTTTCAAGATATCCACACCAAGCGTCGCTAAAAGAGCACTCCTTAAAAACGGGAAATGAAGATATCGAGACCGTCATAATTTTCTACGTGAAAATTTAAAGTTTTTAAGCACTTTAAAGAGGAATTATCAGTGTATTTTTCTGTCAACCCATACTCGAAATCAGCATTTTATGGGATATTTGGCTTCTTACTATCGGGGAATAAGTTACAACGTTGCGGTCACTTGTAACCGTTAGCCGTAGTTGTAAGATTTTTTTAAGTCTTAGCCACGAATTATTAGCCAAGTTCTCAATGCCACTGACACAAGATACTTAGGTCACAGTCACGATATTCTACGAGATTGAGGTTTTATTTACCACTTTCGATAATATTTATGACTTTATGACAAGGACATTGAAAATTTATCAAAACATATTTACCTTTCAGAAAGGTGATTTTTGAAAATCTTATGATCGCAAAGAATTCATGACAGTAACTGACTCTTTCAGTCTTAAAGTCAAATGATGGCACCGTAAATAATAAACATATTCATTAATAGTCACTGAAAAACAATTCGCACTGTCACCCGGTTAAGACAATAATATTATCTCCTTACATACTATGTCGATTTCCGTTTCTACCGGATGTACTAGTGTATTGTAAATTAAAGTTCAATTTTTGTATAGTGAAATTGTCTTAAGATTGATGGTAAGATCATTTTTTCTCTATTTTAAACCAATTATATGGATCTACTATTTTAAAAAGATTACAGTTATGTACGTTACATAATTTTAAACGTTACAGTGAACCTGTTTGAATAATTTTTTTTTTCTTTTTTGTGAATTATCTTTGAATAAGTTTTTTTTCTTTTTTGTGTTACATGTCACTTTATTTTATTTTTGCACTTATAGACAAAAAATACATTTTTAAATTTTCATTTCATAAAGCCACAATAACATGTCGCCCATCTGCTACCTTTCCACATTTATTATCTTCTCTAAAACAAAACTTACACAATGCATGCATTGGAGGTCATTTTTATCGCCAGTTTTAGTATATGCCATCACTTTGAGTACAGCCAAAACTTTTCATTTAAAAGATCCTCTGTTCTGAAATCAACACTTACTTGCCAAATTTTTGTTCATAAGTTTGTCAGTTCGGAAAATCTCAAAAACAACAAAATTATGATTGAAAAAGGCCTCCATCCGTGAATTTGTACAACCGTATACAACATGTAACAGCTCAAAAGATAATTTGTAACAATGTATGCCATTCATTTACCGCTTTGTAATTTTCATTTTTGCAATGAAAATTGACAAGTAATAAAAAAAAATACAAAAATCTTTGCTGGAGGTACATAACGGAGAATAGTTTGTAAACTTTTCCCAACCTCTTCCTACAAAACAAGTAAAATCTTATCCATTAAACTTGTTGACATAGACGATCCCTATGGTAGTGTATTTGTACGTTGTCATCACATGAAAACTTCACATTCACACATCGGTAACCATTGAATATTCTGTTCTTACAGGTTAATATATAGAATTTGAATAAACCAATATTCTTGTAATTACTCTTCACAGTTGTATGACTATATATTTTATTTCCACTGAACATTAAAACATTTTTATAATTCTAGACATAGAACGGGTTGATCTTTAGGAAAATCTTGAGCAATGGTAAGTAACAATTTACCTTCTGTACGATTTTTTTTTTCATAAGTTAACTTAAGAAATAACTCCTGGGAGGTTTTTATATATACTGATTTTACCACGGGTTGGCCCTTTATGTCTATCAATTTATTTCAAATATTTTACCCTGAGCGACAGCGAGGGGTACAGTATAGACATAAAGGACCAACCCGTGGTAAAATCAGTATATATTAAAGCCCACAGGAATTTTTCTAATCTAATTAGGTTAAGCTCTCCTAGGTAAAGATAAATAATTGCAGTTCCGCCAATTGAACATTATATAAGGAAAACTGACAAATATATAGATTTGACGATATATTTGTATATTTGAAAGTTTGTATCCAGTAAATGTATAATGAATATGAACTACCTTTTTGTCTTTGTCCTAACAAAAAATACAATGTGAATTTACCGAAACAAGTATTGTAGATACATTGTAGCAAATAACGAGGCATTAATAATCATTCTGTCATGTAGTGTTCGCAAAATATCCAAGCTTACCTTTCCTTCACATTTTTTTTTGTAGACTGACACCTTGACTGAAGAGCAGATCGCAGGTAAGCTCAAGATGAATTTTGTCTATAGAAGTACTACATATTATCATTTAAAAAAACAAGTAGGAAACAACGAGGGTAGCATACCGAAAGAACAAAGTACAAGATAACACAAACCAAAGTCCAAAGACAAGACAAATGAGCGGTAATAACAAAATAGGGTCTGTAAGTCTCGTCAAATTATGGGACTTCCGAGTACATAATTTGTACCCGGAAGTTGCATTTTTAACAGAAACACATGACGTATCAAGCAAACAATATGGACGTCATAATCCCACAACGTCATATTTTGGCGGGAAACGTTTTCAAATTTGAATTTCATCGTGATGTCTCGGTGTCACATGACGAGACTTACAGACCCTATTACTGAACAAAATTGTCAAGAGCCAAAGTCCAAGAGGCAAAATAATAGAATACTCAAAACTAAATCACTTATAGTGTGAACGCTGTAAAGTATAGCTTGACAACAGGTGCATTTCGGAAGGGTAAGCTCTGTGTACATCATCCGTCACACTGTTATTGGGTCAATCCAGAGTTAAGTCATAATATTTTATGAATATTTTATGAAGGGATACGGAGTAAATGAACATGAGACCACAACACATATGTTAAATACAACTGCAAGAATTTTAATGAGCTGTATGGCCATTTCAGGAATTTATTCCTCATCAGCATGACTAGAACCCAAACATAGGAAATCCATTATTGCAAAAAAATGTTTAAAATGCATAAAACCAAACGAATTCCGAATAATCAGTAATATCAAATATAGCTAAGGACAAAACTACGATGGAGGTAGTTAATCTTTTGGTTTTAGAATTTACATAAATTTAGATAAAAGTAATTGAACAAAGTGTACACGTGAGATATTATCTCATGTACAAGTACACCATATTTAAGCAAAATAAAGATCATACATCTCTAACACGTGGAATTGTTTTACCAACTCCACACTGCACTGTATTCATGTCAAATAGATTTAATCTAGCTGGAAATATATTTGTTCGCATTTGTGACACCGACATTGAGGAGAATTGCCTCGATTTATAGCTCACATTACTTAAACATTTTGAGCTATTGCAATCACTTGGAGTCTTTGTCATCTTACTTTTCTTTTTTTTTTGCTCACTATACGATCAAAGGGTGAGCGTTTGCCATCACTTGGCGTCCGTCGTCCGTCCGTCGTATGTAGAAAACTTTTCATTCAAAGATCTTCTCCTCTGATACCACTGGGCGTATTGGAACAAAACTTCGTCATAATAGTCCTTTGGTGGTTCCCTATAAAAAATGTAACAGGTCCATACCTCATCCATGATGACCACCAGCCGGGAAAATAGTTTTAGAAATGGACCTTATAGAAAGCGCATTCAAAGATCTTGTTAGAAACTACTAGACCAATTAGAACCAAACTTAGTCACAATGGTTCTTAGATGGTTCCTTCCAAAAAAGGTATCCGACAGGTCCGTACCTAATCCAAGATGGCCGCCAGCGGGGAACATAGATTTAACATTGGGACCTATGGGAAAACACATTCAAATATCTTCTTCTCAAATACTTAAAAAAAGTCCAACTTGAACCAAACTTAGTCACTATGGTCCTTAGGTGGTCCCTTAAACAAAACATATCCGACAGGTTCGTCGGAGATGACCACCTGCGGAGAATATAGTGTTGACATTTGCCTCTACGGATAAGACATTTAAAGATCTTCTTCTGCTCAGAAACCACCTGTCATGTAAGAACCAAACCTAGTCACAATGGTTCTTAGATGGTCCCATACAAAAAAGGTATCCTGTAGATTAGAAACATCATTTAAGATGGCGACAGTTGTCTCGCCAGCGACAGAAAGTCGCGAAAGCAAGACTTAGGTATAGTGTTTCCAGCTTCGGCGGCAATGTCAACATTTGGAGACTATTGAGAATTAACAAGTTTATTGGAGTTTTAGGTCCATGTTTTTTTTATTTGCAGTACGGTTAGTATGGGTGCAACTGAAATCCCTACTTTGTTTATGACTCCAACCCATCAGTCATGCATTAAAGATCACGTTAATTTAAGCAAGCAGTTTAATATTTCACATGCACATACAGAAGCTACATTCATAAAGGCTCTCTCGAAATTAAGCTTTTTATTACCATCTCCTCAGAAACTGTTGAATCGATTTAAACCAGATATTTTACAGTATGATGTACTTTAGGTTTGTCACAAATATTACTCACACCGTTCTAATACGATAACACTCATTGCTTTCAGTGCGGAATATGATTTAACGTTGAATCCTATGGTAAATACAAGTTTTTGTTTGAAATTCTAAAAATACAACATCAAATTAGAGCAAACTTTGCTGAAATGGTGTTATGCCAACTATTGCTCTATTTATTCTGATCGGATGAAACAATGACCGAACATGTTTACACTTTGGATTCGATGCGAGAAATAAACAAACAAACAATTTGACCCTCTTTTTTTTAAAACGACTAAAGCGAATTGAATCAGATTATACTAACATGATACCAGCATAAAAAGGTATTTGATAAAATCTTTACCAGATTCTTTGATTGCCAACTTGGAAAATTAACACTTCTAGACAAAATGAACATAGAACGTTACTAGAGAAATCTATTTTTATCATCTCCTATACACACCGTACAACCGCTTTGTATCATTTTGATCATCGACCGATTGATACGATCATCGATGTTTGTTTACATCCTGAGAAATGAAATAGTGGTGCTAAGATTTTTTATATTTAATGACATTTTTAGCAGAACCATGCATTGATTTGGATGTAAAAATGAAGATTAAAAATAACGTAATGAAAACAATAAATTACTTTCTTATAACGTGTACATTATGGCAGACTTTAAATCAAATTTACACTGAAAATCACACAAAAATCTCAGATCCTGGACTTCAATTCCTTATTCCATACAAATTCGTACTTAACAAGTTATTATTCAACATCAGCACTAAAGGTGCATCTTTTACATTTATTTTTATGTATAAAATATTATTCAAATGTCAGGCGTTCTTGTTTAATTTGACATTACTTGACACAACAAGAAGAAAATAGGATACGATCTCCGACCGATACATATAACGATCAACAGCAGATTTAATCTAAGTGACGATACAGTCAACAGCCGTAACAAAAACGATCAAATGACAGTATTTCCATTTTATGCCCATCCAAAACGAAGTTTATGGTACATTGGTTTCAGTTTGTGCGACTGTGAGTTTGTCCCAGTGTGTGTCTAGCTATCAATCTGAGACAGACATTTTTTTCCTGTGGTAATCTCGACCCTCCTCCGACCATCTTCAGAATACCTATTTACAATTATGTCAGGATAGTAAGTACCATATAAGGTTGTGCACCTGATTTTTAAGATGGATTTATCAAATGTTGAAAAAAATACGTCTATTTGGAGATTTCTGTCCGGAGGTTATCTCTGCCCCTACTTAAAATTTCTTTTTTTTTCAGATTTTTTTTTACGAATTCTGCAAACCTTTGGACTTTTCATTTATAAAGTTTGATAATCAATAACGAGATTCAAGAAGCCAAGAATAGCCCACTCCTTTTTAACTGCAAGTCAGATTAAAACCATATTTCCAAGTTATCTTGTTTACAGGATCAAGTAATACACCTCATACTTAAAAAAATTAATTAACTGATTGAAATAGTTCTTTAAAAGATATCAGTCCCTTGTCGAGAATTTTGAAATTTCAATCGGACTGTGATTCGAGATTCTTTTTTCA
>MJUU01044157.1:66514-82139 GCA_002080025.1 Modiolus philippinarum | reverse complement strand
AACTATAAGTGGTAGGTCAATGATATTTGGTATGTAGGTTGGTCTTAAGAAGTACATGACAGTCTGGCATATGACTTTTGTCCTTGACCTCAATTTCACGTCCAGTGATCATGTTAAGTTTCCCAGTATCTATTAATGTAAGGTCAATAAAATTTGGTATTTTGGTTTTTCTTAGATGAAACATGACAGCCTACTATTTGGCTTTAGCCCTTGACCTCATTTTCATGGTCTAATGTTTGGTTTTTTAGTATCTATCAGTTGTAGGTCACTGATATTTCCGTTTTGGGTGAATCATGCCAGTCTGCTTTATTGCTTTTGTCACTTACCCTAATTTCACAGTCTGGTGAACATGTAAGTTTTCTGATTTAGTCAGTTTGAGAATTCACATCAATTTGGTGACCATGTAGGGACGGGCGAGACATCAATTTGGGTCCACATTTGTTTTAAAGATTTTTGCAATGCCTTACACGTTGTCTTTTTAGCGCAGTGCCAAAGGCTGATATCCACTGCTTGGAATTTTATGACTTATGGTGGAGCTTAATTACATATTTTAGATGTGCACTGTTTATTTTTTTCCAATGATTCCTTTTTCATGTTCTTTTTAAAAAATTCACGAAGAGGTCGAGGTGCGCCTGGGGATCCATGGCTCACAAGGTCACAGTAACTCTATAGTTTAACATGAAAGAATCTTTGGATGTTGGACAAATGCTAACCCTTATTACCCTGCTGACACCATCTTTACATAGGGCTGAATAAAAACATTTTGTTTTGCTGGTGGCCACCAAAACACTGTTATGGCCAAGTTTTGCTCCAATTTGTCTAGCAGTTTCAGAGAAGATCTTTGAATGTGTTTTTCCATAAGTCCATGTGTTTTTCCATAAGTCCATGTATTTTCCATAAGTCCATGTGTTTTTCCATAAGTCCAATGTTTTTCTATTTTCCCCACTTGCAGCCATATTAGATATAGGGCGAATATAGAAAAATCACCTTTTTGCACGACCAACAAAGGACTAATGTGGCAAAGTTAGGGCCAGATTCCCCGAAATGGGGTCCAATTCCAATTCTAAGGGGAAAAACGTTTTTAATGTTGAGTTAGCTTGTGTCAAATCTTTCCATTAGACAGCTAAAGGATGTTGTTTCCTCTACACGATTTGACTTCACTACCGGATTTGACATGTTCAACACAGTGAGTGTCCTCCTATAAGAAGCAGGAGATGCTTATGCTACTAGTGGAACCGATATCACCCATGGCTTATAAATTGGTTCTGCGCTATTCATCCGTATGTATGTCTCCAATTTTTTTTTATGTGCAATACTTATGCGATATCTTTGTATCTTTGTGTTTCCACTATTTTCAATGCCTTTGGATTATTTTTTTTAGACTGATAGTTCGGTTCTTACTTACTTTGCTTATGTATCACTACTTTGATTTTTGTCATGACCACATCATTTAAACCTTCGGTATTTGTGGATGTGTGGAATATGGATCTTTGTACCCCGTGTATTTTTTACCCTACAATTTTGTAAGCGAGGTCAGGTCACATGATGAAAATCGAAAGTCGTTACTGAAACGATGATGAATGCTCATTTTTCAGTCAAAATTTAAATTGTATACACTAAACAAAGTCCGAAACCGTAAGTCGTATTATAGCAGCTCGTCCAATCCAACAAAATGTCAGCTGTATATCTCTAAAATTTTTTACAACATGAAACTATATATATACCGCTTTGTTATATATCACGCAGATTACCGTCCCTGTCTGTACTCTAAAGCACGTTTATTCTCATAAAAACTTACTTTTACGCCCCGGAAATAATGCAGTAAACGAACTTTTGTCGTTCACAATTGAGCTGCTGTCTACTTTGGATTAGTCCCAGGCTTGTTTAAGTCTAGTCATGTAACACCCGTATGAATTTTAATCAGTTTCAATTGAATGTAAGATATATATGCTCCTAAGGCATATTTTTTACTGTCACAAATCATCAATATTATATTTTTTGTAAATTAACCTTTTTTATATTTAAATAACCTTTTGAAATGCAGTTTTGTCCCCTTAGATATATCACAACACAGCCGTTGATCGTAGGTGATCTCTGCTGAGGATCGTAACATTCAATGAAATGGATCGGCCGAAGATCGTATCCTATTTTTCACATATAGTGTTGAGTAAAGTGAAATTTCACGAAAACAACAAACATTTGAATACTGCAGCATATATAAAAAGAAAGGTAATAGATTCATCATTAATGCTGATGTTAAATAATACTTTGTTAAATACCAAGTTCTGTGTAATAAGTGATTGAAGTTCATGATGTGAGTTTTTTGCAAGATTTTCAGTATAAATTTGATTCAAAGTCTTCCGAAATGTACATCATATAAGAAAGTAATTTATTGTTTTCATTATGTAATTTATAATCTTCATTTTACATCCAAATCAATACATGTTTCTGCTTAAAGTTACATTAAATATAAAAAATCTTAACACCACTATTTCACTTCTCGGGATGTAAACAAACATCGATGATCGTATCAATCGGCCGATGATCAAAATGATACAAAGCGGTTGTACGGTGTGCTATAACACAACCGGGAAAAAGTGAAGTAGGATTCCTTCATAAAATTAATCAATCTGTTCTTACAACAAGTAAGTGAGAACCGAATCAAAAGAACGAACAATCCATGGACAATGGCAACATCGGACACACTAAGAAACAAGGACACCGCTTGAGTACGGGACAAAAAAGAAAAATGAAGACACACATACAGATGAACAACACGGACCCAATAAAAACCATGGGTGAGATCAGGTGTACCGGTAGAGTAAGCATCTCCTGCTTCTTATAAGACACCCGCCGTGTTCAACATGTCAACTCCTGTAGTAAAGTCAAATCCGATAGAGGAAAAACAAACTTTAGTTGTAGAGGGAAATATATGTTGTCATCTGGGAAACAGATATCCCATAGCGATCTATAAGATCGTGATGTCGACCGTAAAACTTCTGTAGTGATGACTTTAAGTTTTTGGTAACGTACCCTTGCGTAAGTAGTCTATTTGTAAGCAATTGAGCTCTATCAAGGAAGTCACTGTAACGACCAAAGCCCTTGAGTAGCGAATGAGTTGTGAGATGTAAACTCCAGATGCAGGTGCTTTTGGAATGTTGCTACAAAGAAAAGGGAAGTTGACTATTGGAATAGTGAAGTCATCGCGTTTGTCATACAGGCTAATTAGTAATGTACCTCTGTTGTCAATTTCAAGATGAAGGTCAAGGAAAATTTCAAACTCATTTGGATAAATAAGCTGAAGAAAATCACCAAAGCGAGGGTTGTTTAGTGATAAAATATCATCTACATGTATATAACGGATGCTGAAATTAAAGGACTGGGCCAGTTTTTTGTCTTTATTTTGAAGAAGTCATCAACAAACATCGAAGCCAGTGCATTACAACTTTTACATCTGGCCCAATTTCTTTCTACCTGACAAATATGGTCGCCAACCCAGAACAAAGTTTATGCAGAAATAAAATAATGATCATAAGTAAATTGAATGATTTTTTATAAGAATGGTGTATCGATGTTATTCATATACAATGTAATAGGTTGCTCATTCTGTTCCGATCAGAAAACAAGTATGGACATTAGTGCGAACATAAATTACCATGGTAACCAATAGTAGTTTCTCTAGGACTATGGAAGGAAAATCAAAAACACTTGACAGACATTATTTATGGAAGTTCCTCAACAAAACTTTGCCATTTCAATACGAAAACAAGAATTTCCACTACCTCCAGACATATAGTTTTGATTATCTCTAAGACTGTGAAATGCAATATATGGTACATTTAAATGAACTAACAAAAAGTAGATACATTTTTTGTATACATGTAGGTTAGTTTTAATTGAAATGTTTATTATATAAGCACTGCTTAGACGAATAATTTTGCGTAAGCAATACAACCTAAGAGACTCTATATAACATACATTTGTATTTAGATTTGTGTATGTAAAAAATAAATTAACAGTAACTTCGGCGTATTATGTTATCTGTCATTTCCTGACACAGATGTTACTTAAAGACATCAATGCAAAATATTAAAATGCATCGACAAACGAATACCTAAGCAAAAATAATGAAATGGGGAATTTCAAAATCAAAAATCCAAAATCACGGCATTTCCTATCCAACACGAATTGAGACAGCATGAAAAAACAAAACAAATAAACAGAAATGAACAAGAACGCCAAACAAGCTAAAGCACTAGCAGTGTGAACCCTTACAAAAACTCGGGTATCATCTAGTGCTCTGGAAGGGTAAGCATGATATGCTCCAAGCGTATCACCCGTCAAAAAGTGTTGTTTCAATTCTTTGATTTTATTATTTTGCATAGTAAACATTTACTCCATATACCTTGTTTCTTTCTATTTGAACAACAAAAGCTGTACAATAAAATACCCCAAAAAAGATCTGTAGTACAACGGACGTTGCATCAGGCTCTTCATAACAGCCATATTGACGTCACATTGCAGTGTTAAATCTATTGTTTTTCGAATTGGATGTTGTTGCATGTACTCTTACTCTATATTTTTTCATTTTTCTTACCATTATATTTTGTTTGGACAGAATTCAAGGAGGCATTCAGCCTTTTCGATAAGGATGGCGATGGTACTATCACTACAAAAGAATTAGGAACAGTAATGAGATCACTAGGACAGAACCCTACAGAAGCTGAACTACAAGACATGATTAATGAAGTAGATGCTGATGGTAAGTACTGTAAGAAATTTCAAACCAGAAATAAAGTATCTGTAAGGAATAAGACGCATACAAGAATGACAAATGTCGCCAAGTACATTATCCGGATAACTCCTCCTACAGTTTTTAAGCTAGGAAGTTTTTATTTTGCAGGTTGATTGTGCACATATCAAAGATGTGCATACTACTTGGATTTTGATTTTTGATAATTTTTCAGCAAACTACATGTAATTACAAAAAGTACATAATAAACAGTAATTTTTGATTTGATGTACACTAACCTCTCGTAAGCAGCATTAGAATCCAACAAAATGGAAAGCCATAATCAAAAAATGGCCAGAAAAGAAGTACACATTACCAAAAATATCGAATATTCGGGATATATATATACAATGTAGTTTCACAATTTTATTATACACATGTATGAACCTATTTTCCCTGCTATACCCAACAATAAGTAATTTTTCCAAAGATTCAAATATAGCGTTCAATTTCCTTTAAAGTTAATAAATGAGAACGTATGACTCACTAAATAATAGTAAATCATGGATAATCATATGGAATACGAGATCATATAAGTTTATATTTTAAATTACCGAAAAGGCGAATTTGCACAAGTCACTGCTGCTGAAAATGCTGAACAGGAAGCGCTTCTATAAAACAAACTGAGCGAGAAAATCATTTTTAACCTACAAATGTACGTTGAAATTTCGTATGCTGTATAGGAAATTTGATTGCTTCGGACTTTTGATGTTTTTTTTTATTTATCCAATCAATCTTGATTCAGATCTACCGTAATCAAATTATGCGTAGACGTTTTGATATCATAAATTAAAATTAAAAGAAAGTAATATTTCCACTTCTTTTTGCCTCTTTTAGCTTCTATTTTGTGCGCTCCTTCATTTAATGGTGTTTAATGTATATAATGTAGGCAATGGAACAATTGACTTCCCCGAATTTCTAACAATGATGGCACGAAAAATGAAAGATACAGATTCTGAAGAAGAAATCAAAGAAGCTTTTAGAGTTTTCGACAAAGACGGAAACGGCTTTATAAGTGCAGCTGAACTCAGACATGTAATGACAAATTTAGGAGAGAAATTGACGGATGAAGAAGTGGACGAAATGATTCGAGAGGCTGATATTGACGGAGACGGCCAAGTAAACTATGAAGGTTTGTATGTTTTGGTTTGCTTGGAAAATCAGAACACTCATGTCGTGTGTCGTCGGCCGTGTACGAGTGGTGATAACCGGAAGCAAAGGGTGTTCGTACCTCCATTTGAAGATAGAGTTCAAATCCAAGAAAATATTACAACACTTTATGAAAAGGGCTATAATTTATGACTAAATTAAACTAACTAATTGCAGGGTTATAATCCACAAATGCTATTTTTTTGTATTCTTAATGCGCTACTGTAACTACTATCATACACAAAGTTATGAGTAAGAAATAATAAAATAACATAACACCCAGAATACTGCATGCCATGATTAATTAGTGCTTGAAGACCCAAAAATATCAACAGTCTTAGACTTTAAAGAATGCCAAATCAGTAAAGCCTTTTTTATTAGGCATGTTTATCACTTCAGGTCGTTTTAATAATACAATTATTCTTGACTGTTAATTTAATATGATATTGTATTTTTCAGAGTTTGTCAAAATGATGATGTCAAAGTGATCTCCAGATAGCTGAAACTTTTTATACATTACTCTCTAAATTATTTCTGATAAAAAATATGTATACATATAGTTCTACAGTCCTTTGTTCTTTTTTCCAAGTGATGTCTGTTCAGCTGAAACTGTTAACCCGAATAGCAATACACTTTATAATTTAAATAAATTCATAACGCACTATCAATATTCAACATTTGGCTTTCTTGTTTTGTATAAATTAAACTATTTTTCTGACCCTCTGTTTATACATTGCCCACAACTCTCGATTTTCCTAGCCAAGTTTTCTTACCATCTACTCGATTAGTGCCCTGTGATTGTTTATATGTTGTATTGTCCATTGGTTCCTTTGTCGGGTAACGGACTACAGTGTTTGTAAGACTACTTTGCGTGATATGTTGTGCTTGTTTACAAACCCCGCATCCATGACACACAGACTACATGGATATAGGGTTGTTCATTATTTAGCAAGTGATTCCGCTCAAACCGGTGCCATTGGTCGTCTGGAACTTACTATGAGGTAGGAGTGTTTGCTCTTTGTTGAAGGCCTCAAGGCGACTTCAAGATGAAGAACATTTATAAAAGTGTTGTTCCATTTGCTTCATCTTACCATGTATTTATAGGGATTTTGCCTCATGTACATTTACTCCATATCCCTTTATTTATTCATACTTATTTATCTGATATACTACATATAGTTCTATAGATGTCTAAGTGATCTCCAAACATTTGAAGCTTATAATTGTTGACTATCCATTATTCGTTCTTCATTTTTGTTAGATAGTAAGATCGCGTTGCAAAAGCAACTTAGAAAAGAGGCTTCACGGTGACAGACCAACTTTTTAACAAGAAAAAGTTAGTCCTTCAAGATTACAGTCGTAAATATATTCTTCTTGTTCTTATGGCGATGATTATTAGGTCACCTGATCATTATTATTTTTCTCTTCTTTTTTCTTCTGCCCATTGCGAAAAGTGTCTTGCTAGTTTTAATTCAAGTAGTAGTTAGGGGTTTATTTTTATACATGTATTATATACATTGACACCTTTAATAGGAACAATGTTCAATACAAAATTGTCAACAAAACGGGGTCAAGATCCTTGGCATTAATGCTATTTGTAATAAAAGTCCCTAGCAACCATATCCTGAAAGTTTTGTATTCTTGTAAGAAAGAAAATGAATTACAACGACAACCGCAAGTGACTTTCTTGTCCTTAGCAGCAAGGTAATTTTTCGAAAAGGTCCCTAGCAACCATAAAATGAAAGACAGAATGAAAATTTTTCGGGATTTCCAAGGAAGAAGAAACAGATCTCCCCTCTTTGTACTGGGTACCTTAATTACATGAATGCCAATACAAAGAACGATACATCGCTGGATCTGCAAAATGTTCTACAAAACCTATATCTAAATTGCTAACCTCCATCTTGACAGCTGTTAAAGAGGGCTTTCAAAAATACTGTGACACTTGCGGCGTAAATGAAATGTGAATTTTGAAAAACTCCAAAGATCTACTTGACATCTTAAACTCTAGATCATTGACTTCTCCACACTTTACATTACTATTCCTCAAGAACAACTTAAATCTCGGCTAAAAGGTTTAATTCATAGATGTTTCTCACGTAAGAACGGTAAACGAAGATATAGGTACATTGTTGTAGGTAGAGAACATCCTACTTTGTGAATCGAAGAAAAAATATACAGAGGAAGAAGTGATTAAAATGTAGAGTTTCTGATCGACAATATATTTTTTGTCCAGTTTGGAGGACTTGTTTTTCAACAGACTATCTGAATTCCTATGAGCACAAAATATGCGCCTCTCCTAGCCGATATGTTTCTCCACTCTTATGAGGCTGAATTCATCAAAAGGCTTCTTCAAAATAAGGATAAACAAGAGGAAAGCTGTCAATGTGAAAGCAAACCGGATTTTCTTTTACATGGACAGTATATCTTACACATGGGTTGACCCTAAATATTTGAAATGTACTTATAATTTTCATATGTATTCAGTGTTAAACCTTCCACCAAAGTAGACAATTTCTGAAAGTTCAGCAACTGGGATTTTAATCAAAAAGGAAAATAATAGTACTGTGCACACCTCTGATACAGGTACAAAACTTTCACGTAAAAATTACTAAGTTCAACAACTGATATATTTTACATAAATTATCAAAAATCAAAATCAAACTACAATGCACACCTTTAATATAAGTGCAACTGATCTGCAAAATATAAACTTCCTGTCTCAAATACTGTAGGAGATCTGCTCCGGACAAAGGGGGTACCCTATTGTTAAAAATTTGACTTAAAAATGACTAAGCTCAACATCTGATATTTTTGACATAAATTATCAAAAATCAAAATCAAAGTACCATGCACATTTTTGATATATGTGCTATTGATCTGCAATATGAAAACTTCCTGTCTCAAATACTGTAGGAGATTTGCTCCGGACAAAGGGGTACCCTATTCTTAAAAAATTGACGTAAAATGTCTAAGTTCAACAACTGATATTTTTGACATAAATTATCATAAATTAAAATCAAAGTACCAAGCACATTTTTATTATATGTACAACTGATCTGCAAAATATAAACTTCCTGTCTTAAATACTTTAGGAGATTTGCTCCGGACAAAGAGGGTACCCTATTGTTCAAAAATTGACGTAAAAATCACAAAGTTCAACAACTGATATTTTTCACATAAACCATCAAAAACCATGCACACCTTTGATATATGTACAGTTGATCTGCAAAATAAAAATTTCCTGTTTCAAATACTGTAGGAGATTTGCTCCGGACAAAGGGGGTACGGGTACCCTATTGTTAAAAATTTGACGTAAAAATGACTAAGTTCAACAACTGATATTTTTTACATAAATTATCAAAAATCAAAATCAAAGTACCATGCACACCTTTGATATGTGTACAATTGATCTGCAAAATAAAAACTTCCTGTCTTAAATACTGTAGGAGATTTGTTCCAGACAAATTATGTACCCATTTGGCAGCCGCCCGCCCGCCGCCCGCCCGCCCGACCGCCCGCCATCCATTTTAAAAACTGGATTTTTCCGATGGAAAACCCGGTTAAAAACTGGCCAAATCCTTCAATTTCAGCTTCCGATATATAGATGATATTTTGTCACTAAACAACCCTCGCTTTGGTGATTTTCTTCATCTGAACCATCCAAAAGAGCTCGAAATTAAGGATACCACAGACACTTCCACATCAGCCTCGTTCCTTGATCTTCATCTTGAAATTGACAACAGAGGTAGACTTCAAACTAAGCTGTACGACAAACGCGATGACTTCATCTTTCCAATAGTAATCTTCCCTTTTCTTTGTAGCAACATCCCAACAGCGCCGGCATATGGAGTTTACATCTCCCAACTCATTCTCTATATTCAAAAGCCTGTGTTTGATACAGTGACTTCCTTGATAGAGCCCGGTTGCTCACAAATAGGCTACTTCAAAAAGGGTATGTTATCCAAAACTTGAAGTCATCCCTCTAGAAGTTTTACGGTCGACATCACCATCTTGTGGACCGCTATGGGATATCTGTTTCCCAGATGACAACTGATCTTTCCCTTTAAAGCTTATTTGTTGTTTCCTCTACCGGATTTGACTTTACTACCGGATTTAACATGTTCAACACGGCGGGTGTCTTATAAGAAGCAGGAGATGCTTACTCTACCGGTGCACCTGATCTCACCCATGACTTTTTATTGGGTCCGTGTTGTTCATCTTTATGTGTGCGTGTCTTCATTTTTCTTTTCTGCGCCGTACTTGTGTTGTGTCTTCGTTTCTTTTTTGTTTCCGATGTTGCCATTGTCCTTGGATTATTCGTTTTGGATTGACGGTTAGGTTCTCACTTACTGTAATAAAGAAACATTTTTGATGACATATGTTTGACAAGAATGGTTGATAAAATAAAACTTGAATCATGTGTACATCATATTTTATAAAATCAAACTCGCAACGTGATATTAAGATGAAAAATTGTGAAAGGCCTTTCACTTGTTACATGTATCTGAACAACTGACCTTTTAATGATTATTATCATTCTCTGAACAACCGACTTTTATTTAACCACCGTCACGATGATAAAACACTACGCAACATATATCAATTCGATACTTGGTGTTGTAAATCGGTCATACAACACAACAACAGAAATCATTCTGTTGTTCTGATCTATTCTTAGTAACTGACTTTTTCACTTTTGTTTTTTCAACCCTTTTTATTAACCATAAATGCAGCCAATGATGTGAAATGGAAAACAAGTATACTCTGACAAAAGTCAGAATACTCAAGCTGAGTTTTAGTTAATTTTTTCATTGATTTATATGGAATCTGATTTTTGCATAGGCAATGGCCATTTTGACAAGTTACTGATTTTTATTCATGCACAAATAATTACTAGTATGTGTGATAGGAACAAAACCGAAAGATGCAATAAGAAGCAGTGATAGAGAGATACAAATTGGCAACTACTAAATACGTCAAGGGTGACAGATATATAGTACCGAGGATGCACATGAGATGTTAGCAACACACTCAGAACTCTTCAATAGTTTTTGTGAAAGCTGATATTATAGGTAAATTTCGTCGGATTGTTATTTAAATGGTGATAAGCAAAATTACCGAGAGTTTCGAGCGTTGTCAGTTACATATACTATTAACTACATGTTACTAATCTCTATAATGTCTCTGTAGAGAACAAATAATCAAAAATAATTTAAAAAGAAAGGCAAGAACTAGCTAAGGACATATAGATGATTGTTCGATCCGTCGTCTGTAAACAGCAATAATTCAGTGTTTTATGCATTTTGTGTAACCAGCGATTGTGGGTCAGTTGGCAGGTATGTAGATCATTACTTTTTATTTTCCATATCGTCCCTGGTATTAACCCTCGACTCATATCAGCCCTCAGGCTACGCCTTCGGGCTTGATATGCCGGAGTCACAGCCTAATATACCAAGGCTGATATGGAAAATCACATGTAATAATTGTCCCAACTGCGATTATCCCAAACCTGTTGAGAATTTTAAATGTAATAGTTTAAAAATTATTCACAACAGAGACATGTAATTAATCATCGAAAAATATTCTTTCATCTGCATTTTTTAATAATTCGAAACAACTCATGGTGCGAACGGGATTCGGCACGAAACGACAAGGATTCTTGAAAAGGATTCTTAAGTCACAACCAAAACTACTTGTAAATAAGATGTCTGGACACAATATCTCGTGTTACGAGAAATCAACGAAAACACGACCCCACGAAAACAGGACCTTTGATTGACTTGGGTGTTGGGATAAATTTGGACAAACTCGGGCATCGGGAAACTGGACGAAATGTGGACATTTCCCAAATCGCACACATGTCAGTGTCTCCCACTAGTATTCTAGTTAAATGTAGTAGTAAATTTTGCTTTACATTATGTAGCACACTATATGCCAAGATAATTTAACACTGGTTTGGAATACTTACCAATATGTTTGCGTTTTTTTACCCTTCAGTGAACATGCACGGGAAAATATTACAAATAGTTAAGCGCTACCGTATATAGGTCTCATTCTGTATGCTGCTGTCGAATGGATAACTGGTTTCAAGTTTGTTGTAGGTACTGCTGTTTATTAGCTCAACCTGAACTGGTATATATAACAATAAAAGAAAATATTCGGAAAGCCTGCAATTTTTCTCCGGAATCATAACAAAATGTCCCAATTACAAACTGATATTAGTCCGCAAATAGAAATAGTTCGTAAAATGTGACATTCAAATTTATATAGAAATGTGAACTACAGATGAACACTCACCAAAAGATTGACGTCCAAGCATGTATTTAGCGAACTGCAAAATTTGAAAATCAAATATTTGGCACGAACGAATTTAGCATCGTAATAGATATGCGCTTGAGTAAAAAGCGTTTGTTAAGTCATGGGATAACTTCGTTACATTTCGTTCGAAAACTTGAATCAAAAGGTAATTCTGAGTAAACAAATACTTGGTTCCCGTCGGCTATACTTTAATTCGTCCGTCAGTTTTTAATATATTCGTATTTTCTGAAACAACTGGAGCGAATTCAACCAAAATTAAGGGGAATGATTTTCTGGAGTTCTTTGACAAAATTACTCATTTTGTTTCGATACGACTAAAATATGGCCGGCAAAGCAAATCATAGTTCAACATATGACCGATTGGGGAATCATCATTTTAATCACCTGCTCTGTAGCAAATTTCACTGAACTGTATTAGATTGATGTATGAAATGTTCTATGCAAAGATCGGTCAGTACAAATTTCCGCCAGGACCATAGTTAAAAATTGAACACCAAGAGAAAAATCATATTTTGATCACCTATGATACTACTGACGCAGCTTAAACAAAACATGAATGATGTTAAGGTCTTTAACAAAATTGTTCATATCCGTCAGAGAACATAAATGGCCGCTATTTCTGAGCATGGTTAAACAATGGACTATGTGCGAGAAAACACGCTGGGCATGCACCTGAAACACTAAAGCAACTAATACTGTAGAAACATTAATGAATTCACATTCCTTTACAAAAACTACCAATTTCGACTTGGTCTAACATGGAAGTTCACAAGAAACATAGTTCAACATTCGACAAGGGAAATCAAATTTTGACAATCTCCTCTGAAACCAAATTCGACTTATTTTTTATATCAGTTTTCAGGTCAGTTCCGAAGTACACTAGTACTGAAGTAATGTTACAAGTATTCTCGTTGACTTGAGGGCAGTATGAACGTCAGTTTTCAGGAGCATACGATAGGCTTGCACATAATCCGTTCAACTGAAGAGACATTTCATTGTCGAAATGGCTATATACAGAAGTCAAATTCACAGAAAGTCGGTGTTGAATATTAGTACTCGAAACGTACTTATTTGCCCATAAGTCACCTTTAAGTGCATAAACTAGACAATGTACAAAACTATCAACTTCCAGTTATATTTTTTATGTTAAGGCATATAAGAATCAAATGGAAAATGAAGGAAAACTATGGAAAGAACCGATTTCCGGCAAAATGTTAACATATCAAATACATATGTATATCCAAAGTTCTAGCATGGATCTTCCAAATTTTTTTTGCTTATGATATTCTATTAGTTTTCTAGCTTTTTAAAACTTAAGAGTGTGTTTTCAAATTACATTTTTTTCTGAAACGCGTAGCCCTCGACAGGCTATACCTGGGTTGAAATACCTGTAGCATTTCAACCAAGTGGCAATAAAATAGTATATATAGAATATATAAAATAAATATATACCAAAATTGTTTAATTCTAAAGGTGGCTTTTTTCGACAATTTTTCTCTCTTCAATATAAATAAAACATATAATTATGTCTTTTTGGTCGATTTTGGGAAAGGATAATATTTGCATGCAGTTTACTCAGGATTAAGTATGATCAAAAGTTATCGTGTATCCCTGTCCTCGTGACTGCATGCCTATCAAATATTTCAACAGATGGGAAAAATGAAAGGATATGGAGTGAATGTACATGTGACAAAAACGCACACGATATATTACTTGACTTGATTAGCATTGGCTCAGTACTGTTTAGATTCAACATGATCGTAATTCAAACAGCGATTCAAATGAGCCTGTGAAAGCAATAAAACGCTAATCAGTTTAGGTTGGACTCTAATTGGATAGGACATTTTTTGGGACAAAAATCTCTCAATGCGTTTTCCAAAAGATTCAACTTGATTCTTCGTGTTCGTTTTTCTAAATCAAACTTTTTTATCTGAAATCTTAAAAGTAACACTTTTATAAGCAATCGCCATTTCTAGCACAGATTTCCAGAAACTGTTGCATATTGTGTTTTCATCCATAGTTTATACTGAACATACAATAAACCTTGTTTTAATAGGAAAATACCAATTTCAGAATTCCTTTAAAAATACAATTGCCACAAATACTGGATATTTACACTATTTGGTAACTCGATGAAACGGTGACACAATATTTAGAAATCATTTGAAATATATGTTTTAATTGGGAAGATTTGAATATGGCTCATCTAACCCGAAGGGTCAGTGTGAACTATTTCCAACTCGTGGAGTCTTTTGTTCATCTGTCATGTGTTAGCTTTTCACATTTCCATCGTCCCAATCAAATCAAATCACAAGTAAGGGTTTGACCTGTCAATTTTGGACCTCCAATACTCAGTTCACATGAGTTTACCAACCCAGATATTTGGATGAGGGCAAGCCAGAGGTAAGATCTTCAAGACCATTGGAAANTCGATCCAAAGTCGGCTGGAAATCACAAGTTTGGGTTGGACCTGTCAAATTTGGACCTCCAATACTCAGTTCACAGGAGTTTACCCACCCAGATATTTGGATGAGGGCTAGCCAGAGGTAAGATCTTCAAGACCAACCATATGTGGTTAAGCGCTTTTCCGTAGGGAAATTGTAAAGTCAATCCAAAGTCGGCTGGAAATCACAAGTTTTGGTTGGACCTGTCAACTTTGGACCTCCAATACTCAGTTCACAGGAGTTTACCCACCCAGATATTTGGATGAGGGCTAGCCAGAGGTAAAATCTTTGAGACCAACCATATGTGGTTAAAAGCTTTTCCGTAGGGAAACTGGAAAGTCGATCCAAAGTCGGCTGGAAATCACAAGTTTTGGTTGGACCTGTCATTTTTGGACCTCCGATAGTCAGCTCACAGGAGTTTACCCACCCAGATATTTGGATGAGGGCTTGCCAGAGGTAAGATCTTCAAGACCTACTATATGTGGTTATAAATACTTTTCCGTAGGGAAATTGGAACTGAGAATTGGAGGTCCAAAGTCGACAGGTCAAACCCAAACTTGTGATTTCCAGCCGACTTCGGATCGACTTTCCAATATTTTTTTTTAGTTATTTATTGGAAATTAAAGCTTATTTGCGACGCTTCCCGGTTGGTTTAAATATACATATAGTAGAAAGAATAATGATTAGAAAAACCGAAATTCTTAGTATTCTTTAAAAAAAATCTTAGCATATTTGTTTCTGTATAGGTCGTTAAGATCTAGCAAACACTATTCATTGAAACATAGAAAACACTGGATTTGTAAATTCGCATATTCATTGTATACTATTTTTTTTTTAACTCAGAACATAATTTTATTATAGCTTTTCAAAATCTTCTTAAACACGCTTGAGTTTGAATGAAAGCAGTAATACCCAAACA
>MJUU01044157.1:42711-55723 GCA_002080025.1 Modiolus philippinarum | reverse complement strand
GAAGCTGAACTTCAGGACATGATTAACGAAGTTGATGCAGATGGTAACTGATCGATGTTCATTTGTATTTACATATCTTGAAATTAAATAACGATGTCAAGTTTTAGAAAAATATAATCAAAATAAACAACAAAAAAGTCAATTTTGCAATCCCTATATTTATTTAAATATGTATAAGTAGAGACTTTTTCTCATGTCCATTTACTCCATATCATTTCATTCTTAAGGTAGTTCGAGCGACTAAAAATAAAACGATTGATTTTTTTTATTTTTCTGTGATTGAAAGTTGATTCAATTCACTTCAAAATTTCAGTAAAAAATCTATACTCGTTTTTCTCTGATTGGCTTCCGAAAATAGCAAGATTTTGACGTAATGAAAATTGAGAATTTTTTGTATGAATAAAACGATAATTTTGGGTAAAAATGTAGTATAAAGTATGATTAAAGGAATCGCTTTGGAAATATCAAATAAAAATAGGGGTCGCCGATCATATTTTTGATAAAATCGTGAAAATGTGATTTTTCCCTTTTTAGCTCACCTGGCAAAAGGCCATGTGAGCTTTTGCCATCACTCGGCGTCCGTCGTCCGTCCCTCGTCCTTCCGTCCGTTAACGTTTATTCAAAGATCTTCTCCTCTGAAACTGCTAAGCCAATACTAACCAAACTTGGCCTGAATCATCACCAGGGTATGCTCTTTCAAGTTTGTGATTTTTATGTCCGTAGACCAAACAACATGGCCGCTGTTATTAAAAATAGAACATAGGGGTAAATTGCTATTTTTTGCAAATTACTCGAAAAACGTTACAAATATAAAAAATTTGACGAGGTCTAAATGATCAGCATGATAAGATCTACCCGCCCTGCAATTTTGAAGAATATCCGATAACCCATCTTGGAGTTATTGCCCATTTTCAGTAAAATTTTCGGTTTTTTTTGTTACTTTTAGTCTTATATATTGAAAATAGTAGAAGTTGAAATCACAAAAATGGTCAGCATTGTAAGATCTACATTTCCTGCAAGTTTGAAGAAAATCTGACGACCCACATAGGAGTTATGGCCCCTTTTTCCTTGAATTTTCGTGATTTTTTAACATTTTTACTTTTATTTCAAAAACTGTTTGGGATGGAGGTTAAATGCGAATTACAAAAGTGTTGAGCTTTTCCAGGACTACAATTTCTACATATGTCCAGCAGATTAGCATCTCATCCAAGATGGCCGCCACTAGGGGACATAGTTTAACATAGGACCCTAAGAGAAATGCATTCAAAGATCTTCTCCTCTGAAACCACTGGGCCAATGTGGACCAAATTTTGTCACAATAGTCCTCAGGTAATCCCCTTTAAAGTTTGTGATTTTTGTGGTTGTACCTCATCCAAGATGGCCACCAGCAGGGAACATAGTTTAACATAGGGATCCTATGGGAAATACATTCAAAGGTGTTTTCTCCTGAAACCACTATAAGCCAATAGGAACCAAACTTAGATACAATTGTCCTTGGCGGGTCCCCTTTAAAATTTGTGATTTTTATGTTTGTACCTCATCCAAGATGGTCGTCAGCACAGGACATAGTTTAACATAGTACCCTATTGGAAATGTATTCAAAGATCTTCTCTGAAACTACTGAGCCAATTGGAACCAAACTTGATCACAATAGTCTTTAGGCGGTCCCCTTGAAAGTTTGTGATTTTTATGTTTATACCTCATTGAAGGTGGCTGCCAGCAGAGAACATAGTTTAACATAGGGACCCTATGGGAAATGCATCCAAAGATTTTCTCCTCCGAAACTACCTAGCCAAATTCAACCAAACTTGGTCACAATAGTCCTTGGCTTGTCCCCTCAAAGTTTGTGATTTTGACATTCGTACCTCATCCAAGATGGCCGCCAGCGTGGAACATAGTTTAATATAGGGACCCTATGGGAAATGCATTCACATGTCTTCTCCTCTGAACCTACTGAGCAAATTGGAACCAAAATTTGTTATGATTGTCTTTGGGTGTTCCCTTTCAAAGTTTGTTATTTTTATGTTTGTAACTCATCCAAGATTGAAAATGTAACATCTGGTGAACTGATTTATAGTGAGAAAGGGTGACAATGAATAAAACCAGTCACCAGGTGAGCGATACAGGCTCATGTGAGCCTCTAGTTATTTCTTTCGAATTATCTCTCCTTAATACGAAAAGAGCCTTTCAATTTCTCTCTTATCTGGCGTTCATGTTTGTTTTCAGATCAGTATAAATGTGAAAATTTTGTACAGAACCTGTCGGCTTACTTTGCTTCATTTATCAAAATGTTAATATTGAACTATATTAATCAACATAAGAAACGATGCACGGATTTATATGTGTTTCAATTCCTTTTTTGTGGCGTAATAATGTGACGTCTTTGTCTCCTTGTGTTTCCGAAGTTGCCATTGTCTTTGGATTATTCTTCCCAGACTGACGATTTGGTTCTCACTTATATGACTTTTTCAAAAAAGAAATTTTACTTCCTAATAGAAAGCAATGACTCAAATTTGAAATGTATTCTTTCATGCGGAAGAAGTAACATTATGCCCAAAAATTCTCTTACACTTCCTGAACCCTCTTCGTTCAAGGTCGAGGTCATTATCAGGAATTTCTGTTTTGCGGGCGAAATTAAATAGTGAGTGTGTCCACAATATGCATCTAACAAATTCTCACATTTTTGAACTGAATGACTTTAATATCTATTGCTGTAACGACCATATATTCTCCAGGTCCCATTGTCTGTGATTCATAGTTAGTTCAGTCAAAAACACGTTGCTAAGCCTTACTAGACTGTTTGCTGATGATAGTTCTCTTTCATATTCTAGTCAGAGTCAATACACTGTTGAAGATGTTATTAATTTTGATTTGGAAGCTGGCTGTTTCTGTGTGGTCAAAACAATGGCTTGTTAGCTGCAATCCAAGTAAAACAAATGCCATGTTTTTCACGAATGAATCTTATGAAGATATAGATATTAAGTTTGAAGGTCATCCAGTTGATATTGTTTCATCACATAAACATTTGGGGATTGTCTTTGGCAATAATGGTAAATTTCATACTCATATTACAAACATAATTCAGTCAACAAGTAATAAATTATGTGCTCTTAAAAAACTTAAATATGTATTGAATAGAAACTGTCTTTCACGTATTTATAAGTCCATTTGGTGGTTATAAAAATAGGGAAAATAATTAATTAAAAATCAGAGAAAAAATCCAGACATTTTTATTGAAACATTTCTTAATAAAGTAGTCATTACATAACTAAACAACAAATTTATGACATTTTCCTCCAAAAAATACAGATTTTGTCCATTGGTCGCAATAGTTAATTTTCAAGACTACAAGTATGGGAGTGTGCCATAGAACTAAACAGCTTGACCTGACCTTAACTGGCTATTGTTATACTAATTCTGTCACATGACACTTATTTACATGTATTTAAAAGAATTTAAATATAGCCTTTGCATTTGCATATAAACATAAACACCATCCACATTTGGTTGTTGTTTTCAAAACAAACTAATTATAATTATAAAACAATTATATTCACTTGGAATCTAAATATGACAAGGCTACCTTGTTGTTTTCACTTGATTGGTGAGAGGAAATTTGTAGAACAAATAGGAATAAAATTTAATAATGATTAAATGAATATATTTTTCTTGAAAAAATATCAACTTGTATTTTAATTATTATGGATTTTTCTTTTAACATTTAAATTAATGTATTTATTTACTTTTATATTTAAGGTAACATAAACAAATGGCCATGCTTTTCTTGCTTCATACTGTCCTTTAAAGTTTACATGTACTTTAATATATCTTCAATACATAGTGACATTCTATTACAACTTTCATCATGGTATTGATTTTTACCTGAACAGGTAATGAATTATGTTGAAGATACATGACTTCCAAATTTTGTAAAAAAAGTTTTACATCAAGTAGTCAGCTGACTTTTTGTTTATAAACATAGAGCACATGTTGGCTGTTGAAATAGATTTTGTTACTCCCAATATGGTAACACAGAAAACATACATCATTTTACACTTAAGTGAAATGGACAACTTTTTTATTTGTTGACAGATCTACATGTAAAATTCACCACTAATATGTATGACACGGCCCTTTAAATAGATCTAATTTAAAATAAGGTTTATTAATTACTAGATTTTTAATGAATTTTTTCCCCTATTTTTATAGTCACCAAATGGACTTATACTTATGTTTTATACGACCGGTCTTAGAATATGCTTGTGAATTGTCAGCAGGATTCTGATAGTTTAGAAAAAATACAGTTAGAGGCGGGGAGAATAGTAACAGGATTACCATTGTTTGCAAGTCGAGAATCAATTTATTTTGAAACTGGGTGGGATTTATTATCAGATAGACGGCGAACGAGAAAACTATGTTTATTTTATTCCATTCATAGTAATACTGCCCCCGATTATCTTTGTGATTTATTACCGCCTTTGGTTAGTCAACAATCTCAATATAATTTACGAAATAATATGAATTATGTTACTCCTTATTGTCGTTTGGAAATCACAAAAAAATTCGTTTTTCCCTTCAGCCATCATTGATTGGAATCGATTGAACCCTGCAATTAGGATTTCCCCTAACATAAATATATTTAAGAGGAAGATTCAATTGCAAACTCCTTAACCCCCTTCATATTTTACTTTTGGGGATAGAAAATTAAATATTATTCATACTAAATTGGCCGGAATCAAATTGCGCCAATTGTGTATTTTCATATTAGATAGAAACTGCGCCACAATTTTGAATTTGGTAGATATGAATTGCGCCAGTAAACAGAATCTAATTGCACCACCCTAACCTGTATACCTTGTAGGTTCCATCTCGGTCAATCTTGATAGAGAAATATCCAAGCCAAAGGACTAGAAAAAGAGTATAACATAAAGGCAGTAACATCAGCAAGTGGCTGTAGTACTTTTGGGGTTAGCTTCTCTTCCACCGAAGGACTTTGTTGAAGATTTGATGCTCGACATGCCTTCCGACGCTATGGTAGAAAAGTTTTCTGACTACGCGCTTACTAGCTACATTGATGATACATGTAACGCAATATTTCCGATGTCTGTTTGGTCTGAAACTCCACCACTCGCTAGACGAACAAACAATGAACTTTAGGCCTTTCATTTCCATAACAATGAGCAATTTTATTCCCCCATCCGGCAAAGTTCGTGTTTGTAGATACTATAACTCAGATAAAGGCCATCACGTACATCAAAATCAGAAGCACTTAGAAAAGCGTCATGAAATACACTGTCGGCGAAATCACACGGAAAGACTATGTGCGCGCTCTGAGTTATAGATAGTAACCCTGGCCTGTTATCTAAAACTATCTTTGCCCGAGTTTTACTTGAGTTTTATTGACTTATCGAGTCCTCAATTTTAGATGTATAGATACTCTACCTATAATGTTTTAATACTATTAAAATGACTTGGACTCGCCAGTGTACGAAATATGTATGCTGCCGGCCCCAAGCCCGGATAAAAGCAGGGAGGAAGTCATATATTTGCATCTAAATGAAGTCACCTTACTTGTAGTTACCTGTTATTACTTATATTTTTCATTGGCGCAATTTCTATCAAGGATGGTCCAAAATAATTGGCGCAATTCGAGTACTGGCGCAATTTAATTGTGGCGCAATTAGATTCATTTTTGGCGCAAATCGAGTTCGCCCACTAAATTACGCCATATGTGTAGTTCATTAAACGCTGACTTATATCGAGTTAATTTAAAACCCTACCCATCATGTAATTGTGGTCATCCCTTTGAGGACTGTATCCACTTTTTTATGGAATGTCCTCTCTATGATGATCACAGAACACTTTTATTTAGAGATTTAAATAAATTCACTATTACAGTAGAGTTGCTATTGGCTGGTGACCTGACTTAGACAACATTCACATATTTGATAGCGTACATTCTTACCTGAAAAGAACTCAACGATCTAAAGATTGATATATTTTGAAATCACATTTCACTCCAGGACTCTTTTGACTTTTATTTCTTTAATTCATTTCTGGATTTTTACCTGATTTCTTATTACTTAGTCATTTATCTATTATTTTTCTTTTCCATTTTGTTATAACCAATATAATTCTGTTTATTACTATTATAATTATTTATTATCATTTCATGTTGTGTTTACGTATTATATATTATATATATAATTATGGCACTTCCACGAGATCAATATGGGGTTTAACGGAGCAATAAAGTAATATTGAACGAGGGTTTACCCCGAGTTCAATATTATCTTTTGCGCTCCGTTAAACCCCATATTGATCAAGTATAGAAGTGCCATAATTGTTTTATTATATTTGATTGACATGGCTTAAGTCACTGGTGACAAACATCGGGTGTGGTTTATCTATTGTGGGTGTAAAAGGGGTGTGGCCTGGAAACGTCAATCAAAGCAAGTGTGCAATATGATGATTTATCATGATCAACTGTGCAATATGATGTTTAATTGAGTAGGTGTGTTTCTTTACTTTATACATAGAAATAAAAGTACAAATATAATAAATATGTATATCATGTCGTCATTATGTACTGATAGTTTTCTGTGTATTATTTCTGTATTGGGAGAGGACCTCGATAATGTTGTAAAACTTATGTCCAATCCCTTTTGCTTTATATTTTGCAAATAAAATATGTTTAATGTAATAATGCTGTTTTGACGTCCCACGGGACCTGCTTTTATGTCATTTATCATATAAAGAGCGCATTTGCCTTGGATGAATCATAGTATTTAGTTTGTTATTCTTTCGACCGTCTGAATGTCCAATGTGTTTATTCACGTTGATTTTGGATAGAGAGGGAAACTGATGCGGCGTCCCAGTTAGAGCTAATTTCCTCAAGCATGTTGAACAAAAGTTTTGTTACCGTGCTTGCTTTGTTTGCTCAGGCGTTAAAACTAAGATTGATGGCTTCAATACAATAGATGGGCGGAATCTTTGTTTGTTTACGGTTTTCTAAGATATGAATAAACAAATCTTTTCACAGAACTCCATCATTTGTAACAAGACCTTGAATAGATTTCACCAAGTAATTTACATGCACACAATACATGTTACATGAAGAAAATACATGTACCAATTGCATATGTATATGCAAAATAATTTTAAGATGGGAAATAAAAATGCCCCTTTTATGCTTAGATTGCGGCTTTTTATGGGAACATTTGTACATATATTTTCAAAAGAATACCTTTGAAAATTTTTTCTTTGGTTCAAACTTCTGAAAGAGAGGGGGGGATTCAATTTTCTGCTACACTTTTGTTTTCTTTTTAGTCAAAATTTTCTGGTATGCTTTTGGCATATTGGGGTTTCCAAAATTTACGGTTTTTTATACTAGAAAAAAGTAATTGGATGTTTTGTATTTTCAAATATGAAATTTATAGACTCCAAAATTTAAATTCCATACTGCCAGTTTTCTTATAAAATCAGTTAGTCTTTTTTGACAAAATAACTTGGCATACCCATGCTGATCTTTTAATCTTATTTTGAAACAACAATTTGACCAAGACTTGCAGTGTAGAGTTGGTAAAACAATTCCCCGTGGTAGAGATGTATGCTCTTTATTTTTCTTAGATATGATGTATTTGTACATGAGATAATATCTCATGTGTACAGTTTGTACAATTACTATTATCTAAATTTATGTAAAATTCTAAAACCGTAGGATTAACTCCTTTAAAACATTTTTGAAATTATGGATTTCCCTTGTTTGGGTTCTAGTGCTGCTGATGAGGAATTAATTTCCGAAATGGCCATACAGCTCATTTAAATTATTCATGCAGTTGTAGTTAACATAAAGTTATTGTCTTATATTCATTTACGTCATATCCTTTCGTAAAAAAAAAAATTATCCAACATTTTTATTGAAAGTTGCATTGAAAAATAATAATTTGTAAACTGTGTTGTGAGTTTGTGTATTACTCGGTGAAATGTATTCAGGGTCATGTAACATACAAAATCTCTGAATAGATATTGTCTAATCAAATCTTAGAACATTATAAACAAATAAAGTCTCCGCCCATCTATTGTATTGAAGCCATCAATCTTAGTTTTAATGCCTGAGCAAACAAAGCAAGCAAGGTAACCAAACATTTGTTCAACATGCTTGAAGAAATTAGCTCTAACGACATCAAACAATTCAATCATCAATCAATTAACGGCGAAATCGATAATCGGGCGTCGGGCGAAAAATTAACATGCCGGATTTTCATCATATCTGTTTAAGAATTGATTTGAAAGTATAATAATATAGAGCTGTCGCCGAATGGCAACCAATTATGCCCCCGCTCATTGAACCCTTGTGTGTTGACACAGTACAAGTGCCTCCACTTTTCCAGTTCTGACCCCGAAAATCAATTCTATGGGTGCTAGGGAATCTTCCTGTAAAGTTTCACCCATTTTGAGGCACTTTGAACTTCCCCGCCTTTTTTTCAGTTTCCATGGCAACGGCAGTCATTTTGAAAATTCTATGACCCAAAATCGTTTCTATGAAAGCTAGACATCCTTTTTGTAAAGTTTCATCAAATTTGAGGCACTTTGAATTTTCCCGCCTTTTTGTAGTTTCCATGGCAACCGCGGCCATTTTGAATATTTTTGATATGTGTGTGCACATCTGTCGCTACATGACAAAATACATCAAAGCAATGCCCATATACAAATGATTAAGGCATATTTTACTTTCTAGTAAGCCGAAGTGAAACATAATCAGACAAAAATACTTTCATTGCAGTTTATTCAGTGTTGTCTCATAAGTTTCAAAATAAGATCCATTGTTAACAATGTTTTTGTGGGATCAGCTCAGAAGGAAATGAGCTTTGTATAGGATGAACCATACATCATCTTAAAATAGTTTGGTTGACTTTGCTTCAGTCGTTTCAGAGGAGAGGTAAAAATATGATTTTCAATAAGGTCCAATGTTAAACCATTTTCCACGCTGGAGGCCATTTTTTCATTTGATCTTAATAAAAACCATTTTGTTAAATTTGCTTCACTAGTTTCAGAGAAGTTGTTGAAAATAATGTTCTGCAAAAAAGTTGTAATATGATAATATGTTTCGCACTTGCGGCCATATTTTTTTCTTACACCATAATTTGTTTTGAACCTCCTATACATCATTCCTGTATAGTTTGGTCGAGGACTTTTAGAGATGATCAAGATAAGATTTTTACATAGGGTGCAATGTAACAACACTATGTTCCATTCGGAGGAGGGGTGTTTCTGTCAGATTCTAACAGATTCTAACAGAATGAGCAACCTTTATAGAGGAGCTTGCATACTTCATTCTAGTACATGTACAAAATGGATAACAGGAAACACCTACAATGAATGAAAATTATAATTACATGTCACAATTCACCAGGGAATTACACAGGAAAAACACGAATAAGACAAAAGACAAACAAAGACAACGATAGTACATTATGATTGAATTTGATTTTATAGATAAAGATCCAAATAATGAATTTTCCATAAGGTCCAATTTTAAACTTCATTCCGTACCAGCGGTTATGTTTTTGTCGGATCTGAACAACATGAGCAATCCTTCCATACATTATGCCAGAAGAGTTTGGTAACATTTGGTGCATATGATGAAATAACTAAATACCGAAATTACTGTGAATTTATTTTCTGCATATGCGCATTTCGACAACTTATGTCTCTTAAGTGCAGATAAAATCTAAACGTTTGGAAGATGAAAATGATATTTTCCCTTCAGGAACAATGTAGACATTTTTCCTTTCGGATCGAAACATAAGTTGCATTTTTGTGAAGGGCCTCTCATACATCATTCCTGTAAAATTTGATTAAATTTCAGAGAAGATGATGAAAATATGAAAAGTTATAGGACGGCTGACGACGGACAATAAGTCATGTCAACAAGCTCACATTTTTCATATCTGATCAGGTGAGGTAAGAAAAAGAGAATCCAGAGTACGGTCAAAGAAACAACGAACAAAAACTCTGACAAATAGATAAATTCTGAATTGACAAATCGTTATCATAACTGAAGTCACTATTTTCCATTTGACAACTGATGAAATATTGTCAGTGGATAAATTTTAGATTGACAAAGAATTGCCATGTGTCGAACAGGTTATTCTGTTTTGTTAACTAACGCGTTTTACTGAAGTTTATTTCTAGTTCGAATTCATAGTTTTTTTTCTGTTAATTGTTGTTATGTTGGTTAAATTTGTGTTACATTGTGTACGTCTTTTTGTCTTTTTTTATTATGATTTTCTTTGTTACATTTTTACCTATGATTTTGGAATTTTCCTTTCGGGTTATTGCTTCTGTGTTCGTTAACAAATTTATCTGTTTATACAATATGTTGCTGCTAAAGTAAAATATTAAAACGTACCTAATGTAAAGCACACGGGCAAAAGCGAAAGCATCTCCTAAAGAATGTGGTTTCGTAAGGAAGCGAAAATGTCCATATTTCTGAAATTAGATAATGATATTAATTAATTGACAAATGTTTCCCACTGCATCAACAAACTCTTACAAGGGTCATTTACTTGGGTCAAATTTCTAGACAATGAGTGAATAAACAAACAAAAAAAAATCAAATGACTTAAACAAAACGTGAACAAAACACTTGTTCCAAAAAAAATAAATAAAGGAATTAAACTTACATAAATATCTTCTTACATAGATTCACTTATATAAATATCAAGATCAAAATTTTAGGCTTCAAGTTATTTTTTTTCAAAATTTAGACTAAATGACTTACAAATGCATGAATATGAAAAATGCATGAGGCAAAGATTATATTCCAGTTATGATGTACTGGAGGATAAATTCATTTCATCTTTGACTGAGAAAGAAATGTAAATAATAGAAACAGTTTACAATTGAGAAGATACAAGAACAAAACTCCTTAATCCGTCAAGTTAGGAATGTAACGTTTTTTTAATAGACATCTGAATTTCCAGAGAAGGACTCACCTTAGTCATAGCTCAGTTTCAAACATATGTTAATATTGTAAATTTCAGTTGTAACTCTACGGTCCAAATGGACTACCTGTGTGCATTTAGAAAATAATATTTTGTATCATGGGACACTCGATTTTTTTTTACATAATTTTGCTCAAAAGACAAAGAATCTGTTCTTTTCATAGTCACTGTTTTGTGTCATTTCATCATTTAAACCCTCTAAAAAATTGTCCAATGCACCACTCACACTAATCAACGTTAAGTTTGAACCTGATTGGCATCATTGGTGCATTTGATGTTTAAGTAGAATGTTGATAATTTTTATTTAGGTTAAAATATGTTGTTTTTTTTTAATCTTAACATGAAAGGATATTTCAGTCTCTTTTTTAGTATACAGAAAATTTGAAATTTATAATTTGTTTTATTTCCAAAGTCTTTTGACAGACTATTGTAAGGTCTGAAAAAAATGTTGAAACTGTCATTTTTTGATAAATAAGATAATGGTTCATCTAAATTTTTTAGTGTTTTATACTGTCTATGAACATTGGTCATGCCCCTTTTTTCGTGGTATTTAAACATGATGCGTTTAAAGAATGTGTTGTTTTGATATACATGTATTTCTTAAAATTGTAATGCTTATTTTTAAAGTTTTTTTATCTTTTTTATATAATACGGAAACGATGTTTCTATTATGTAGACAGGATCTTAGAAAATCCTGTTTGTAAAAGGATATGTTTTGAACACTACTGGGAATTTCATTTTTCCAGGTAAACCGATTACATGCTTTTTGGAGAAATTCCTAAACAACGGGACACCTTATTGAGATCATAAATATAATACCTAGTAGATCAATAGACCGTAATTAAAATAAGTATGAATTAATTGTTGCAATGAAGTATCTTTTTATATTTCAATCACCTTTTTGTGAATGTGTTCAAGATTGGCTAGAATTATCAAATTTCTCGGCTCGCTGCACATCAATCCCATCTAGGTTTTTATTTTCTCCATTTCTTCTAGCGTGTTTACACGTGTTTTTTATTTTTACTTTCCCCTAGAAGAAATTTTATGTCGAAATATTTGGCTTTTTTACCCTTTTTATCTTTTAAAATCCAGAAATGTTGAAATGATTTCGGGTGAGAATAATGGTCGATTGATAAATTAACAGGTAACAAACCATGTTTCTACTGTTTTTATTTCGACTGCTTATATTTAGACATCCCTTTCAGCTTACAGTTTTAACGCCGACTGTCCATTTCTCCGAAAGCTTTCAATCCGACATCGATTGGAGCCGTCAGTTCACAAGTTCGACAGTTATTATGATCCTACGGTATTTACTCTGACAGTACAGTGGTGGTCGCTCTAAATTTCATGTATTGATGATGTAGCAACATTAGGCCAAAAAAAAAAAATGTGTGTTTAGGGTTTCCCGACCGACCCTGGTTTGACCGCCGACCCTAGCCTTTTTTTCGGGATCGTGAATACATTTTTAGCGTGTCCCAAAAAATGCTAAAATCAGGATCTTTGTTGCGCTTTTAATTATCGGTAAAATCGGTATCATTCATGTGCTTAATTCTTACCCAGATTTTAAATTAGGCATGGCGACGGCTAGTTGCCGACAGCCAAGCAGTGTTCTGGCTGTCAGATTAAAGAAATGTACACATTCGGACGCGAAAAGTATATTAACTACAACCCCTGACAAATTTGACTTAAAGGAACTCTTTGAAGAACATCACGGAAGCTATGACGAAAAAGTTTATAAAATGTCAGCTGTTTGTCGCACTGATGTTGGTCTAAATTCTGAATCTTTTGAAGTTGACAATGTAAACGTATCTATCGGAGATCAAATGTGTGGAATATTCAGTTGTCAATAGTTTGATGTTCCCTGTACAGGTTTAATACATATACAGTACATAGTTATTGACTCGATATCCGATATGGTTCAGCTGAGACAGTATGTACTATAAACTTCTTTTATTTTGCTGACTGGCAAGTTTCTCCTCCTAGACTTTATTTGTTGAAACATT
>MJUU01044157.1:0-42701 GCA_002080025.1 Modiolus philippinarum | reverse complement strand
CCGTGAGGAACCTCACACTATATTGCAAGCCCTAAATGGCCCAAAAAGATAAAAATAGTGAACAAATCAATGGAAACAAACCACATCCAATAACCCAAATATCAAGAAACTAAAATTTTATAAGAAGACAAAAGTTACTTTTGTTCGTTGTTCTATAAAACACTTACCCATGGCATCCAGACATACCGTCGATGTCTACTGAAATTTATGATGATTCTTGACCAAACCCTTCGGGAAGTTTTGAGTTTGCTGTTTCTTCCGTAGTGCGACAGTGTTCTACCAGCAGACTAGGCTCCTTTAGCTAGCCGACACGATTAGCGGCGAGCACCCCTGGATCCATCTTTCAAAATTACGTATTGTCTTTTTCTCTCCTTCCCAGATTTTGGTTATGGAGTTAGTGAAAAACGGGACATACAGTAGGGAGGGTGCAAACATAACCTCTCGCCAAGTTAACTTGAACCAGTCATAAAAGCTCTTCTAAGTTAACTTAGGACCATTTTCAAGTTAACTTAGACCAGTCATAGAGCAGTCATAAAAGCTACTCTAAGTTAACTTGAGAACTGTTCTAGAGCCCTGACTGTTCTGGTCATAGAATCCTGACTGCTTTGACCTGTTATGGTCGTAGAGCCCTGACCGCTCTGACTTGTTCTGGTTATAGAGCCCTGACTGCTCTAACCAGTCATAGAATCCTGATTGCTCTGACCTGTCATAGAGCCCTGACTGCTTTAATGTTACAGCAATGGAAACGTTCAACATTCCCAAATTAGCGCTCATCGTGTGCACTCGTCGTGTAAAGCGTGTGCGTGTATCATGTAACGTTCTCCTTTCATTGCGTGTATCGTGTACTTTCATTCAAAAGACCACATTTTATAGATATATTTCCCGTTTTATTTGTCTAGAAAAAATATTTAGATTATTTATTTCCACGACAAGTAGGATTGAAATATTTATTTGTTTTCTCTGGGACCTGGGACTAATATAAGTCCCAGCTTGGACCAAGATTAAATTATTTATTTACAAAATCGCCCAATTCCCATCCCTTAAAATAAACTAGTCGTCCCCTTATTTCTGTTTTTTTGAAAGATAATATAGATATTTACAACTGCAACTTAATTTACAACTTTAAAAAATATAAAAAATATTAACACACATGTTTTATTCATGAAGAAAATCTGCCTTTTCTTATATATTTTAGGTTAAATAACAGAAAGGGCATAAAGTATTACGGGCATCTTATATACATTGTGTATTTCATGTTAAATTACAGCAAGTTGAAGTATTGAGGTCATCGATATAATATCGAATGAAGAAAATCTGCTTTTTCTTACATATTTTGGTTAAATAACAGAGAGTTGAAGTATTGCGTGCAGAAAGTTGAAGTATTACGTGCATTGATATATTATCGAATGAAGAAAATCTGCCTTTTGTTCTATATTTTAGGTTAAATTACAGAAAGTTGAAGTATTGCGGGATTCGATATAATATCGAATGAAGAAAATCTTCCTTTTCTTATATATTTTAGGTTAAATTACAGAAAGTTGAAGTATTGCTTGCAGAAAGTTGAAGTATTACGTGCATTGATATAATATTGAATGAAGAAAATCTGCCTTTTCTTATATATTTCATGTTAAATTACAGCAGGTTGAAGTATTGCGGGCATCGATATAATATCCAATGAAGAAAATCTGCTTCTTATATATTTAAGGTTAAATTACAATAAGTTGGAGTATCGCGGCCATCGATATAATATCGAATGAAGAAAATCTGCTTTTTCTCATATATTTTAGGTTAAATTTCAGCAAGTTATAGTATTGCGGGCATCGATATGATATCGATATATTATCGAATGAAGAAAAACTGCTTTTCTTATATATTTTTGGTTAAATTTCAGCAAGTCATAGAATTGCGGGCATCGATATGATATCGATAAAATATCGAATGAAGAAAATCTGCTTTTTCTTATATATTTTTGGTTAAATTTCAGCAAGTTATAGTATTGCGGGCATCGACATGATATTGATATAATATAGAATGAAGAAAATCTGCCTTTTGTTATATATTTTAGGTTAAATTACAGCAAGTTGAAGTATTGCAAGCATCGATATAATATTGAATGAAGAAAATCTGCTTTTTCTTATATATTTTAGGTTAAATTACAGCAAGTTGAAGTATTGCGTGCATCGATATAATATCTAATGAAGAAAATCTGCTTTTTCTTATATATTTAAGGTTAAATTACAGAAAGTTGGAGTATTGCTGCCATCGATATAATATTGAATGAAGAAAATCTGCTTCTTCTCATATATTTTAGGTTAAATGTCAGCAAGTTATAGTATTGCGGGCATCGATATGATATTGATATAATATCGAATGAAGAAAATCTGCCTTTTGTTATATATTTTAGGTTAAATTACAGCAAGTTGAAGCATTGCGAGCATCGATACAATATCGAATGAAGAAAATCTGCTTTTTTCTTATATATTTTAGGTTAAATTACAGAAAGTTGAAGTATTGCGGCCATCGATATAATATTGAATGAAGAAAATCTGCTTTTCTTATATATTTCAGGTTAAATTACAGCAAGTTGAAGTATTGCGAGCATCGATACAATATCGAATGAAGAAAATCTGCTTTTTTCTTATAATTTTCAGGTTAAATTACAGAAAGTTGAAGTATTGCGGCAATCGATATAATATTGAATGAAGAAAATCTGCTTTTTCTTATATATTTCATGTTAGATTACAGCAAGTTGAAGTATTGCGGGCATCGGTATAATATCGAATGAAGAAAATCTGCTTTTTCTTATATATTTTAGGTAAAATAACAGAAAGTTGAAGTATGGAGGGCATTGATATAATATCGAATGAAGAAAATATGCCCTTTCTTATATATTTCATGTTAAATTACAGCAAGTTGAAGTATTGTGGGCATCGATATAATATCGACTGAAGAAAATCTGCTTTTTCGCATATATTTTAGGTTAAATAAGAGAAAGTTGAAGTATTGCGGGAATCGATATAATATCGAATGAAGAAAATCTGCCTTTGCTTATATATTTCAGGTTAAAAAACAGCAAGTTGAAGTATTGCGGGCATCGATATAATATCGAATGAAGAAAATCTGCTTTTTCTTATATATTTTAGGTTAAATTACAGAAAGTTGAAGTATTGCGGCCATTTATATAATATCGAATGAAGAAAATATGCCTTTTCTTATATATTTCATGTTAAATTACAGCAAGTTGAAGAATTGCGGGCATCGATATAATATCGAATGAAGAAAACTGCTTTTTCTTATATATTTAAGGTTAAATTACAAAAAGTTGTAGTATTGTGGGCACATCATTTTAACGTGAAAATGAAATATGCACCTCTTCTAAATTTGATGTTTGTGGCTGTTTGCAGGATATTTTATTTACTACATGGCTGATTTTTATTCAGTTTTGTCAAGGACATATAATTACATGTCTCTGGTTTAGTTTATTTATTTATCTAATTGTTTATTTTACAAAATGACGGAAATTTTATAATACCAGTATTAAAATTTTCGAGTACATATTAAAAGTGACTATTTTCTGATAGTTTTGATATGGTTACGGCAAAATTGAAGAAAATTGCACTCAACGTGTGAAAAATTTGTGCGTTCGATCGTTGTGTGAATCGTGTGATCGCTGTTTTAAATTTTGAGTATTCACAGTTCTTGTATTGTTTTAGAGCTATACGACTAATCAGAGCAGTCAGGATTCTATGACAGGTTAGAGCGGCCAGGGCTCTATGACTGGTCAGAGCAGCCAGGGCTCTATGACAGGTCAGAGCAGTCAGGATTCTATGACAGGTTAGAGCGGTCAGGGCTCTATGACTGCATGGTCAGAGCATGCAGTCAGGGCTCTTTGACTGGTCAGAGCAGTCAAGATTCTATGACTGCTCCAAGTTAACTTCAAGTTAACTTAGGACTGTTCTCATGACTGCTCCCGAAGTTAACTTGGACGAGAGGTTATGTCTGCACCCTAATGTATAAAGGGGAGGTTTGAGAATAGAGATAAACCGGTTTAACCCTACCGCTGGCTTTTGCTAGTGCTAGTCCAGGTACCAAGTCCGGCTGTCCCGAGTTACTTTTGTTGTTTACGTTTGTCTTTTGTCCTATTTGTGTTTTTCATGTGTTTTCCATGACAAATTGTAGCATGTAATGTAATTTTCAGCCAATGTAGATGTTTCCTGTTATTCCCCCTTTTATCATACCTTACATGGGAAAGAACTGTTGGCTAATTGTGCTTTTGTTTCAAACTGTACTTCAGGAGAACGGGTCTTAGGGAAAAAGCCTTATAGATCCTTTTGTTTTAATTGTTCGACAAGCATGTCATTCAATAGCACCACTCCGAGTTAAGCTTTTGCTATGCTTATCATTCCATATTCACGGTGTACATTGATATTGTATCAAACTATGGCAAAACCTACATATATTGCACGGATACCTCAGGTCTTTATTGAAACATTCTATATTTTATCTAAAATGGGATTGAAGCTTTTTCCCAGTTTCGAGAAATATGACTTCTAAAAGGGGAAAAATCTTGTTTTTAGATATTTTTATTTACGGGATTAATTTCCACAAAAAATTGGTTCTGAAGGGCACGTTATTCAGTCTACAGGTAAGGGGTAAATTTTATTATTTTTTTCTTTTCAAATACAATGTATTTTAAGGTCTCAGTCTCAATCCTTCGGATTGATAATCACACGTTTACCTATAAAATCAGTCTCTCGGGTCTATAGCCTCCAGATCTCACGTATTAGAACTCAAGAATTGCTTTGTTCTTGTCGATTCAAATTCCAAAGTTTGTGGAAATTTTGCCACATTGTCTACCGTTTCTGTGTTCTTTGGATTTGTTTTAGGAATAAACAATAAATCTAATAATATAAATACAACCTCTTTTTGTTAGCTCACCTGGCTATAGCCAGGGTGAGCTTTTGCCATCACTTTTCGTCCGTCGTCAGACAGTCGTCCGTCCGGCGTAAACATTTCATTCAAAAATCTTCTTCCCAGAAACTACTGGGCCAATTGAAACCAAACTTGGCCACAATAGTCCTTAGATGGTCCCCTGCAAAAAAGTTGTTTTTCAGATCCGCGCTATATCCAAGATGGCCGCCAGCGGGGGTCAAAGTTTTAACATTGGACCCTATAGGAAAACACTTTCAAAGATCTTCTCCTCTGAAACTACTGGGCCAATTGAAACCAAACTTGGCCACAATAGTCCTTAGATGGTCCCCTGCAAAAAAGTTGTTTTTCAGATCCGCGCTATATCCAAGATGGCCGCCAGCGGGTATCATAGTTTTAACATTGGACCCTATGGGAAAACACATTCAAAGATCTTCTCGACTGAAACTACTGGGCCAATTGAAACCAAACTTGGCCACAATAGTTCTTACATGGTCCCCTGCAAAAAAATTGTTTTTCAGATCGGCGCTTTATCCAATATGGACGCCAGCGGGGATTTAACATTGAACCCTATGGGAAAAGAAATTCAAAGATCTTCTCCTCTGAAACTACTCAGCCATTTGAAACCAAACTTGGCCACAATGGTCCTTTGGTGGTTCCCTGCAAAAAAGTTGTTTTTCAGATCCGCGCTATATCCAAGATGGCCGCCAGCGGGGATAATAGTTTTAAAATTGGACCCTATGGGAAAATACATTCAAAGATCTTCTCCACTGAAACTATTGGGCCAATTGAAACTAAACTTGGCAACAATAGTCCTTACATGGTTCCCTGCAGAAAAATTGTTTTGCAGATCCGTGCTATATCCAAGATGGCCACCAGCGGGGATCATAGTTTTAACGTTGGACCCTATGGGAAAATACTTGCAAAGATCTTCTCCTCTGAAACTACTTTGCCAGTTAAAACCCAACTTGGCCACAATAGTCCCTAGATGGTCCCCTGCAAAAAAGTTGTTTTTCAGATCCGCGCTTTATCCAAGATGGCTGCCAGCGGGAATCATAGTTTTAACATTAGACCCTATGGGAAAACACTTTCAAAGATCTTCTCCTCAGAAACTACTGAGCCAATTGAAACCAAACTTGGCCACAATTGTCCTTAGATTGTCCCCTTCAAAAAAGTTGTTTTTCAGATCCGCGCTATATCCAAGATGGCCGCCAGCGGGGATCATAGTTTTAACATTGGACATTATGGGAAAATACTTGCAAAGGTCTTCTCCTCTGAAACTACAGTGCCAATTGAAACCAAACTTGGCCACAATAGTCCTTAGATGGTCCCCTGCAAAAACTTGTTTTTCAGATCCGTTCTGTAACCAAGATGGCCGCCAGCAGGGATCATAGTTTTAACATTGGATCCTATGGGAAAAGACTTTCAAAGATCTTCTCCTCTGAAACTACTCGGCCAATTAAAACCAAACTTGGCCACAATAGTCCTTAGATGGTCCCCTGCAAAAAAGTTGTTTTTCAGATCCGCGCGATATCCAAGATGGCCACCAGCGGGATCATAGTTTTAACATTGGACCCTATGGGAAAATAATTTCAAAGATTAAAAAATGTTGCAAAAATGTTGTTTTTCAGATCCGTTCTATATGCAATATGGCCGCCAGCGAAGATCATAGTTTTAACATTAGACCCAATGGGAAATCATCCTCTGAAACTACTTAGCCAATTGAAACCAAACTTTGCTACAATAGTCCTTAGATGGTCCCCTGCAAAAAAGTTGTTTTTCAGATCTGTGCTATATCTAAGATGACCGCCAGCAGGGATCATAGTTTTAACATTGGACCCTATGGGAAAACACTTTCAAAGATGTTCTCTGAAACTTTTCAGCCAATTGGAACCAAACTTGGCCACAATAGTCTTTAGGTTGCCGCCCTGCAAAAGAGTTGTTTTTCAAGTCTTTGCTTAATGCAAGATGTCTGCCAGTGGGGAACAGTTTTAACATTTGACCCATTGGGAAAACATTAAAAGATCTTCTCCTGAAATTACATAGCCAATAATGAAAAAATTCTTGGTCACAACGGGCCATAGTTATTCCCATTTGAAAAATTTGCTTGGCTTGGGAACATAGTTTAACCTTGAGACCTATCGGAAGCCTATCGGAAAGCATTTAAAGATGTTTCCTCTGAAAATATTTAGTCAATTGGAACCAAAATTAGACTCAATTGTTCCCTTCAAGAAAGGTGACAGTAGAACTGCACCCCCATCCAAAATATCTGCCAGCCTGGAAAATAGTTTAACTTAAGATAATATAACATCAGTGTCTATTGACAAATAATGCCCTTAAAACATTGGGATTATTTTAACTACATAAAGGCCCAGGTGAGCGATACAGGCTCTTGAGAGCCTCTTGTTTGTGATATTATTAAAAAAAAACCTTGTTGTTACATTTTTACAATGTAGTCAGCTCCTTCACCACAGGCACTCCTATCTCACGCTTGCCATCAACTGAACCTCAACACCTCTTTGCTTGTGCTTCAAGCTTGTGATTTGGTCAACATGTTTTTGTTTGTTTGCTTTCTTATTTCCCTGTCATCATCCGGATATTCCTTTCTGTTTATTCTTAGTCAGGCTGATATTAGATATCACCGATTATGCAGCAAAACCCCGATGAATTCAAAGTTTTAATAGGATGACTTTCATATTTGAATATTTTCTAAGCTTATCAAATTTTAGAGAATAAATCTGATATAATTTAAAAAACAGAGGTCCATATTCAACTGCAATTAATTTGATATGTTTTTTTGAAAAATGACAAATGACAAATTAACAAATCAGAAGTGTAATTACAGCAACATGTTAAAAGATAAAAAGAAGTAAAAGCAATTTCAACGATTCACGCATGAACGTTGTCTCCTAACAGTTTTACAATTCTATTAGGTAATTTTGTTATATATTATTTTCTATCAAGATATACTTCATTTTGTACGATGTAATTCTGCAACCCTATTTTTTCACATTTTTGCAGGCTGACCAACTCACAGAGGAGCAAATAGCAGGTAAGTCATTAAGTGCATATAATTAAGAATTAATTTATGGCAGGTATATGGTTATTGGAAATTTAATCATGGGCTGTGCCTTTATATTCGAATTAAGCCAGAGCGTATGACAATAACTATATAACTGCCATGAATTATTTCGATTCTTATATGACGTTGCAATACACAATCTGACGATTTCAAACAGATGCAAGTTCAAAATCCAAATCGAAAGCAGAACATTATACATTTACGTGTCTGAATGGCATGATTAAGTTGAAAATTGTTTTTAACCTTTGTTTCCTTCACAAACTAGATGTTGTTTTGCATCCCGTTTACTCTTACTCGGACACCATTTGCGAAATATATGGTTATCGAGTATTAAATTGGTTGACGATTAACAGGAGCCTTGTTAGAATATACATGTATACTTTAGTATGCAATAAGCTATTACACGAATCGCACAATGCAAATATCATAATACGGTGTAAATTCTCAGAACTGTAAGTTGCAATTTTGTTGTTTTCCTTATAAAATTCTTAGAACTGTCAGTTAAAACTGGATTCAGTAATTCGAGTAAAGAATGTGAATAGGGTTGTGTATGGTTTTCATGTAGGATGAGATATTTTTACCTCTCCATGCATAGCATATTTTCCAAGATATGCAATCGTTAACACTCTATACATTATATACTGTATCTTAGCTACAGGTGATTGAAAGCGGGCTTTATATCTGTCACAAGACAGCTCCCAGTGTAAAAAAAAACTAGCAGGAAAAGCGCGCAATTGCAAGACGAAAAATATTGTTGCAGCTGAAATACATTAGTCAGACTAACAGAGGAAGGCCACTGATGTTAAGGCCAAAGGAATTTCTTATTGGTTATTTTTTTTAAATGATTTACAAATCTGTATTTCGATAGAATTCAAAGAAGCGTTCAGTTTGTTTGACAAAGATGGCGATGGTACTATCACTACCAAAGAATTAGGAACAGTAATGAGATCACTAGGACAGAACCCGACAGAAGCTGAGCTCCAAGACATGATCAACGAAGTAGATGCAGATGGTAACTGATAGATCTTAACATAAATAGAAACATGTCAAGTTTTTAAATCCGGGGACTCTTAAATAAACTTATCAAATTAAGCAACAAAAATCGAAATGGCACCAGGATGCACAAGCCGAGTTGAAACCTCGTATATTAACTTCAGTATTTTGTTATATCCTTCCTACCTAATATCCAAAATTCTTAGAATTCAAATTTCATGTTTCTTAGTTACTTTCAAATATCTTGACTTTTCAATATATATAAATATATCCCTGTGATCTCTACATTGAACTGATTATAATTTCAATCAATACAGCTTTTAAAAATATCCGGCAGCAAACAAAATACTTTTTCTTTGAATCAGATGTAAACTTTTTGAGCTATCATCGAGCAAACCAAATATATTTGAAAATTTGAATCCGTTTTCAGTCACTTTGCCTAACCGATAACCTATTTTGTCAATCAACTATACAGTTCTTCTCTTTCTTGTAATCAAAAATATATCAAAGTTTCAATAGATTTGTATGTAGATGTTTGAGTTATCACCCAGAAATCATTTTTTCTTAAATTTTTTTTATCCATTTTCAATCATTGTGACCTTGACCTTAGATCCTCTTTATCCAAAATCAACATCGTTCATCCTGTAATGATTCCAACAATATATCCAATTTGCATTTCACTTAGATGCAAACTTTTTGAATTATAATCTGGAATCCTAATTTTCTTAAATTCTTTGACCTACATTTGTACTTTCTCGAAAATCAATAGGGTTTTGTGTACTCCTAGAAGCTAACAATATATGCAATTTTCATTTCAGTCGAATTTACTTTTTTTGAGTTATCAACCACATTTTTCTTAAATTTTCAATATATTTTCGGTCATTGTGACCTTGACCGTCTTGACCTTCAAAAAAGGCCCCCCTCCAGGTACGAAACAAAATATTCAATTTTCATTTCAATTTGATGTTAACTTTTCGAATTAACATCCGGAAACTAACGTTTGATGCCAACCCGCATGCCTGCACGCCCACTAGCATCACCAAAGCAAAAGCCGAGCTCAACTTCGTTGCAACTATGCTAAAAATATCAATTTTGCATGAAATTCCGTTCAAAACCCTCAGAAGAGAAGTGGACAAGCAGACGACTTTCTGAGACGAGAAATACAGATTTTGATTCATTTAATATTTGATAAATCATTTTATTTGATTCAGTATTGTACAGTCTTTTGCTTACAGTATTGATTTTGGCGTAAGATTTTGTAAATCAAAACTATTGATAATCTCCCTGTCGCAAAGCTAGAGGTCCTAAGCTGATTTTGGCATCACTATTTAGATTACATTGGCAATTTGTTCTGTATCAGATTTTACACTAATTTCGGTACATGGAATTCCAAAAGTTCTGATTTGATCTGTACTGAGGAGATATAAGTTGTCGAAATTCGCATATGCAGAAACTAAATTAACGGTAACTTCGGTTCTTCAGTATTATTATTGATAAGATAAAATAAATAAGAATAAACATTTGATTTTCTTCGTAGGTTTATTTACAGTAGAGGAAAATGGAATAGAGAAAGTGCCAAAAACCCGGTTTAGTCTAACTTTTACCGCTACCAATTATAGCTGTTCCGATCGCGAGTCCCTTCGTTGTTGAGGTGTTTACCTTTTGTCCTTTTTTCAAGCTGTGTTCTAACTGTGTAGTGTCCTGGTGATTTGTTTCAGTAATTTCAGTAAATGTAGGTGTTTCGTGTTACCACGAAGAATTTTCCTATGCAAAAAAAACAACTACTGTAATTAATGTTCGATGAATTTTATGCAGAATTTGAGAAGTATACGATGTACAGTGTAGTTTGGAATATTCATATATTATGAAATATGAAAGAAGAGTATTTTCTCCGTATTTATTTAATACTCTTTTTTTTGCAAAACTCTTTTTTTTTCTTAATATAGGTAACGGAACTATCGACTTCCCAGAATTCCTTACTATGATGGCAAGAAAAATGAAAGATACAGATTCAGAAGAAGAAATTCGAGAAGCTTTTAGAGTTTTCGATAAAGATGGTAACGGTTACATCAGTGCTGCTGAACTTAGACACGTGATGACAAATTTAGGAGAGAAATTAACGGACGAAGAAGTAGATGAAATGATACGAGAGGCTGATATTGACGGAGACGGCCAAGTTAACTACGAAGGTTTGTTTCTGTTAATTCGTGTTCTAGATTACATTTTGATGATAAACAGAGATAAACGTTACCTCCTGATGTTTAGCTATAAAAAATGAAAAGATATGGAGTAAATGTACATGAAATAAAGTCCCTACAAATACATGGTAGAACCAAGCAAAGGAACAACGCTTCTGTTGTTGTCTTTCATCTTGAAGTCACTATGAAACCTTCAACAATGAGCTTTGCTCATACCTCATAGTAATTCAAGACGGCCCCTAGCACCGGTTGATCGGAAATTCTTTGCTAACTGTCGAACAACGCTACATCCATGTCTTTTCTGGTAATGGTGCGAAATCATCAACAAGCATAATTTACATGTAACTGGAAAAGTGCTCTTACAATGTTTTCTGGATTTTTTACTGTTTTATGTATCTTAATTCACACTTATCTTCCAGCCTATAAGGTTACATATACAAAATCTTGCAGGATCAAAATCATGCAATATTGTATTTATTGAAATATACAGAAGTTAAGCTCCTTCAAAACTTCAGATAAAAAACATCAAAACAATGTGCTAAATTGGTCTATGGTGATAATTTGTCAAAGAAGAGTAGACTCTTTAAATAAACTAACAAAAATAAACGGGATGCCCCATAATATTATATGTGTTTTAAAAATACAGAAGTCTGAAAAAAGTTCTGAATATTATTCAACTTGTCAGTTGTCCAATATCTTTATTGGTTCTCTATGTGTTTCATCGAACATGTTAAGGAGACATAAACCGCGTAAATGGCTAACCGTTATACTCAAATATGTTGCAAGTTTTTGACTCGAAAGCCGTAGGCTGAGAGTTGTCAATACCATCCGAGAAAGTCACGTCAGGCTTCAGGCCTATTAACGTATGTGAAGAGCTACATGCTTTCGATCACAATATAGTGCGTAAATTTCTTTCAAAAACCTTTTTGTAAGTCGAATATTGATGTTGTTGCTATATAGAATTGATATTATGATACAGTACATAGATATTCACAGTATTTACGTTCCTGTCTCTTGGAATAAATCCAGTAATACTGTCGCGTAGAATTTTGTCAAGATGAAAATAACATTTGTTTATCTGTGTCATGGTGCATAGTGCATATTTATAACAATGGAATCGACATGCATATGAAAACACACAATCCGATTATTTTCACGTATTACGGAATAACTTAATATATAAATTGTACCTTCTGTTGGTGTTTATCGAATCTGTTCTCAAAGCGGCGAATGTATTTGGTTACCTCAATTGGCTATTTAGCACATGAGTTGAACTGGACACCCATTCGAAAATCATCAATTTCGATCATGATTACGCAATTGCCTGCGATTTTTTTTTTTATTCACTCTGATAAATTGTACTTTCTGTTCCCCTTGATCAAATCAGTTCTCTTAGGCCAATAAAACATATTACTTCGTTATTTTCTATGCAGCAGTTCTTTGGATGACTACGAAGTTTTGCCACGTGTAGATTTTCAGGACTTTCAAGTTTCAGCTCCATCGGAGCTTTAATTTTATTTTTTTTTTTATTTTACTTGTTACTAAATATTTATATTATACTTTTTTCAGAGTTTGTGGCTATGATGACGTCAAAGTGATTAATAAAGAGTAAAACATTTATTAACGCATCAATACATATGGACAGATTTTTTTCACTGTTATATTGTCAGATGTTTATAAAAATTAATGAAGTTGTAATATTCTTACATAAAATTACATTGAAAGCTCCTGTTTTGTTGTTTAACCATATACAGTGAAACTTGTTACAGCCGAAGCTGAATTGAAAGTTTCAGATTACACAGGTAATCTGTTTGCGAGCATTCATGGTTATCGGTTTGGATGCATTCATGGTTCAAAAGGACATCAGGTTAAACAGTTTTCACATTTTATAGCGAATATTTAGCATTTACATTTGTTTTGTATTGTATTGAAATCATCAGGTTAAACAGTTTTCACATTTTATAGCGAATATTTAGCATTTACATTTGTTTTGTATTGTATTGAAATTGTATTCCTGAAAATAATATTTAGTCCACCTAATCTCTCAATATATAAAAAAAATGTAACTACAGTTTATCCTGTATATTCCAATTCCTGCTTATTCCAATATCCTGTCAAATCCGATATGATTTTCAGGTCCCAAAAATAAATTTTTAAGTTTTCTTAACCTGAGTATTCCGACATCCTTAGTTCCGTAGTGCGACATTGTTTTACCAGCAGTTACCGGTAGTTTAGCGACGAGCACTCCTTGACCCATCTTTCCAAATTACGTTTGTCTGATTTTTTCCTTCTTAAGTTTGTTGTCTTAGAGTTAGCAGTCTTCCTGTATTGGGTTTATCATACTATAAGGAAACGGGATAGAGAAGGGGGATATTTGGGTACCCATAAATCGGTTTAACCCTACCGCTAGCTCTTGCTAGTGCAGTTACCAAGTTGGCTGGCTATCCCGAGTCTATCCTTGTCTACGTTTATCTTTTGTCTTTTTATGTTATTTCCTGTGCAGTTCCCTGGTAGAGTGCAGCATGTGATTGTAATTTCGGCCAGTTCAAGTTTTTTTTTTAAATAAATTCATTATGTGCGGATATTTATAACAAATACTTAATTTCATTAACCGGTATATTGGAAATACTATGCATAATGTAGCTTTTATGATTTATTTGATATTATATTGGTTTCCGTCATGATTGTACTGTGAGAAAGGACAAAAAGCTATGTGTGGAAAAACGACCCTTTTTGTTTCGAAGTTTGTTTACTCATATTATAGACCTTCTTTAGTGATTAAACAGTTTTAAGTTAGTAGCTGCAAAGGACCCTTTGACGACAAAGGTGTCCAAATTTTGATTTAAGGCTGAAAATATATTTAAATAAATCCCAAAAGGAAGATGATTTAAAAAATAATTTTAGGGGTACTTGTTGAGAATTTGTCCAATCATGAACATGCTTTCTGTCCATATACGGCGTATATTTGTCAGTGTTGATAGTGTATCGTCCCAAAAAAATGTTAATTACCTACCATGAGGTTACTCATTCCCTTTTATCCTCCGGAGTCAACAAAAAACCTAAGTTAATGTAAATAAAAATTTTTAAAAATTGTGTCTTTTCAGTGCTGATCAAAACAACAACAACAAAAAAATGAAAAAAGGTCAATCAGAGATTGCAATCCCCCCGCTCACCTTTTTGGACCCATACTAAAGTTTGGTTTTGAAAATGTATATATAGGAATCATCAATATAAATTTAGTTTAAAATAAAAGATTTTTGCAGTCTTATTATTGAAAACAATTCCAATTATTGCAAGGAATTGAAAAAGATATGGTTGCTAGGTTGAATTCCCAAAAAATACTGGTCTTTTAGGAAATTTACTCGAACAAGAGCAGAAGATTTTAGCAGTCTTTCTATTGAAAACAATGATTCGTAATACGAGGAACTAAAAAGGGTAGGGTTGCTAGGTAGAACTCCAAAAAATAACAGGTCTTTGAGAGTTTCAGCAAATTTACCAAATTAAGAATCAAAGATTTTTGCAGTCTTTCTTCTGAAAACAATTGTTCTTAATGTAAGGAAGTGAAAAGAGTATGGTTGCTACGTAGAATTCCAAAGAATAACAGGTTTTTTTTTTTAGAGTTTCAGGAAATTTACCAAAATTAGAATCAAAGTTTTCTGCAATTTGAGTTTTGAAAATTATCATCATTACTGTCAGGAATGGAAAAATATGGTTGCTGGGTAGAATTCCAAAAAATAACAGGTCTTTAAGACTTTCAGGAAGTTTACCAAAATTGGAATCAAAGTTTTTTGCAATCTGACCATACAAAATGTTCATCACTACTGTTAGGAATTGAAAAAGATATGGTTGCTAGGTAAAATTCCAAAAAATAATGGGTCTTTAAGACTTTCAGGAAATTTACCAAAATAAGAATCGAAGTTTTTTGCCATCTGACTATTGAAAATGATCATCATTATTGTAAGGAATTGAAAAAGATATGGTTGCTAGGTAGAATTCCAAAAAATAACAGGTTTTTAAGACTTTCAGGAAATTTACCAAAATAAGAATCAAAGTTTTTTGCAATCTGACTATTGAAAATGATCATCATTATTGTTACAAATTGAAAAAGAAATGGTTGCTAGGTAGAATTCCAAAAAATAACAGGTCTTTAAGACTTTCAGGAAATTTACCAAAATTAGAATCGAAGTTTTTTGCTATCTGACTATTGAAAATAATCACTGATAAAATAAGGCACCAAAAAAGATATGGTTGCGAGGTAAATTTCCCAACATAATGGGTTTTTGAGAGTTTCAGGAAATTTACCAATATAAGAATCATATTTTTGAAATTTAAGTGTTTATACTAGCTAATGACTTAAAGAGTTGCTTAATTATATGATTTCATGTTGGAATTTCAAAAATTATTGGTCTTTGACATTTTCAGGAAATTTACCAAATTTGGCACCGATGCCAAAATTATAAATTCTTATTTTGGATTCCAAAAGCATTTCAAGTAATTCCCCATGAAAAAGTAAACCACAAAATAAAAATTATACATAAATGTCCAATCATATGCTGAGTACTTATTGTTTTTTGGTCCCTAAAGGGCATGCCCCCAGGGGTCATACCAAATGTCCGCTATCATTAGCAAATCAGATAAACAAAATGGAACTCACATAGAAAGTTTCAGATTCCAAACATAAATAATTCAGAAGATTTCGCATATTACTGGAGACCTCGAAATACAGTTTCGCTCATTATTCCGCCTTGAGGGCAAATTTCAAAATTCCGAAACCTTCGCCCCAGACAACTTTTAAAGTGTTACTTATACCCTTAAAACCAGGTTTCTGCAAGTTAAGGTGTAAGATGAGTTGTAGCTGAATCGTTTTTTGTTTTTTGGACCCCCTGGAGGCCATGCCTTGAGGGTCATACGAAAATTCCGACGCCCTCTGTGAAGTTGCCACAAAATATGTGAGTTGATTCCCGGGTTTCAACTTTCTAGCCCAAATAGCCTTGGAGATTTCTTCGTTTATTGGATATCCCGAAAATTCGTTTTCGCCCATAATTTGCCCCAAGGGCGTTTGAAGAAACTCCGAACCCCCAACGCGCTAGTGCAGATCATACTCTAGTATGGTGCCAAGTTTCAAATTTCTACCTCTTATAGTTCCAGAGCTATCGGGGAGCACTACACACATACGTACGTACGTACGTACGTACATACGGACGGACTGCATTATATAATCCCCCCCGATTTCGCTCAGCGGGGGGATAACAAACAAACAGACAAAAATAAATAAAAACAAACAAACAAACAAAAAACCAAACGTCTTGAACTTTCAATGAAGTATGAGCAAAGCTCATTGTTGAAGGGATCAATGTGACTTCAAGATGAAGAAAACAATAAAACAACGGCAGTAGAATACCGAAGGAACAAGGAAAGCGATAACTACAAAAATCGAAGTCCAAAGACATGGCAAAATGGTAACAGATAAAACAAAGACAAAACAGGGCTTGAGACAGCTACAAAACACGGAAATAAAAAGATAACATAAAGAACTAAGGCACTCACAGTGTGAACTCCCATGAAAACCGGGAGTGCTCCGGAAGGGTAGTGACACCCGTCACACTATCAGTGAGGCATAAAGTGTTTTGAAAGGTCTGTTTGGTTGCGGATTGGTTAATGTCATTTTCTAACCCTTAGACAAAAATCAATGTACCATGGTGACAATTTGAAAAGCTTTTTGTAAATCTCTATAGTATGGAAACAATCATAAGGACAAATCGGTAGCACAAACATCACTGACGAAGACAAAACTAAACTTTTACAGTATGATATACAAGACAACACGAAAAACTAAGGTACTGACAGTGTGAACTCCCATAAAAATCGGGAGTGACATCAGGTGCTCCGGATGGGTAAGCATGTCCTGCTCCGCTAGCGGCACCCGTCACACTATCAGTGAGTCAATCCAGGGTTGAGTCAAATCCGGTTATGTCAAATCCGTGAAGACGTGAAATCTAGCTGAAAATGTCCGTTTTCATTTGGGACACAGACACGTCATATCTGTCAATGATGTCATGGTGACGGCCATAGAATTTCTGAAGGGATGAAAGTAACAAAGACTGAACAAATCCCTGACTAAGCAGCTTTTGGGACAGTGTTTTTGCTCTAACTAAAAAGTCACTGTATAAATTGCATGCCCGACAGTAACGAATCAACTGCGAAATGTACACTCCATAGGCTGTAGAGGTAGGTATATTGCTGCTCAGAAAGGGAAAGTTCACAATTGGGAAGTTAAAATCATCACGTTTGTCATACAGCTTAGATTTCAAACGTCCATTTTCGTCAATGTAAATTAAGAGATCTAAATACGAAGCTGAAGTAGGTGTATCAGTAGTCTCTTTAATTTCAGGCTCATTTGGATAGATCTGGTGTAAATATTCCTTGAATTTTGGATTTTTAAGAGAAAGTACATCGTCTATGTAGCGGAAGCTGAAATTAAAGGATTGGGCTAAATGTTTTAGTTTTTTTTGTGTAATCCCTTGTAAAAGCGTTGTTCTATTGCTTTTTTTTATTTGTAGAGACTTTGTCTCATGTGCATTTACTCCATATCCCTTTATTGCTTATTTAAGACTGGAGTTTGTCTTTCCTGCAGTGTGGAGTCCATAAAAAGATTTCCCGTGCGATAGATGTATGTTCTGTATACAAAATGTACTTTTCAGTTTTGGTGTACTTTTGCCTGACAAAATTTCTCATATGGATGCACTATCATTCTTTCGAACTTTAGCAATTTTATTTTTAATAATGTCAAATTGTTTATCTGACCACCTTTTAATTGTGCCTATATCTAAGGATTTTCTTGGTTTAAACTTATTTTATTTGCATAAAAATACAAATAGGATAAGAAACGAGCAGGAACTTGCTCACGAGGTCCTCTCCAAATTACAATTAATAACCATAATTAGACATGCAAATATACTTACAATTACATTATAATACGAAATAACTTAAAAAACGCAAATAAATAAATATGTCACATGTGTAAGTGTGTTTGGGTGTGTGCATGAGTAATTAGCTTTTAAACAAAGTAAATTCACTAATCAATGGAAACGTTTAGAAGCTTTAAGGAAAATAAAAACATCATGTAGTACAATTTCATAGTCTTCGGACGATGAATTGCTATTTAAACCCAACAATAATTCAGAATCAATATTATGAAAGTTCAAAATTCTTGAAACATTATTTATAAGTGTTACTCTTGCTTCATTATATAATAGACAATGAAGAAGATAGTGATTTTCTTATGCCAAGTTTTTGACTCTTGACTCAAGGAACGCCCTGTGGTTGTTAAAGTGTTTTGATTTTCCTTTGGTAGTCTTTTTCTAAGGCAATGGTTGACAGCGATTGAAAGACCACTTTGCCAGTTAATTTTATGTTTGACTACCCCGCGTCCATGGATGTAGCATTGGACAACATCTAGCAATGAATTCCGCTCAAACCAGTGCTTGGGACCGTCTTGCACTTATTATGAAATATGAGCAAAGTTCATTGTTGAAGGCCTCATGGTGACTTTGAGATGAAGAACGTCAATAAAAACGTTGTATTTGTACGGACTTTTGCCTATAAAACACAAAATTAAGAAGACAATTTACCTTAATATTTGATAACTGATACAGAAAAAGTCACCAATATTATCCCAGGACAAAGCTTTTCTTGATTCTTATACTACTTAATAGGAAAAAGAAATGTAGAAATTAGACTTGTTGCAAGTTTCCTAATGAAATCGGGTATCAGGCAAGCACCGTAGTACTAACTACTGGATTGGTGAATATTCTTCAGGAGGTAAAGTCCATTGGCCCAGTGGTAATATCTAGCAAAATACCCATTACATGTTACTGTAAGATTAGTTTCTGCAGATGCCTATTTCGACAACTTATGTCTTATTAGGCACGGACCATTTGATTTTCAGGGGTGGAGGGGCTGGTAGTTTTTAGAAAAAAAAATTTCTTGCCTCGATTTTTGCCCGAAAAATTCTCTGACCAACATTCTGGTTAAAAAAATAATTGAGCCCGGATTCTGTCCATTAGAATAAAAAGCCAGGCTCAACAAAATTTCCTAGGATAGTGTATACGAAAAAAAAAAAAGAAAATCAAATGGTCCGTGCCTTAGTGCAGATACGAGGAAGAAACATGAGATTAAATCGGTTTGAAAAAATCCAGTTCACAACGTGTCTTAAATATGTTGTGACTAATCTGTTTACAGTTGTTTGGACCTAGAAATGAGTCTTCCCATACTAATTGGCTTATTCCAGCCTAGGGCATTTCTTTTGTGCATATAGAAAGATGACCTAATCCTGTCGATACGTCGGTTTTCACTTCTTACAGAGTTCAATGGCTCATGTTTCGCGGGGTTGTATGTAACAAATGATTTAGAAATGAGACTATCAGAAGGACACACTCTCTTGTACTCGTGCGTTTACGGAGGAGAAATTACGTCATATATGGATGCTCTGGACCTTACTGAATATATAGATCCACATGAACATATTACTACTGATTTAACATGTGTAATAATAACAGAATTTTAACATGGGGTAATAATAACGAAATTACAGAACATAATTTCCAAGTGCCAAAGTCAAAGAGGCATATAGACAAACCAGGTGCAAAACAACCGGAAACAATTTTCAACCGCAATGGTCCTGACTTGGTTCAGGCATTTCGAAAGCAATGGATGGTAAAACAGGTTTTGAGGAGAGCCAGACCGCCCTTCCATTATTTTGTCCGGTAATTGCCATGAAAGGTGGTAGACAGTAAAAATAATGTTCATCCTTGTAAAATATATAAAATTCATAAAATACAGAAAATTCGAAATGTCCTATTAGAGCTTAACCATGTATTTTATCTGCAACTTAGTTTTTAACAAGAATAGCTATTTTGCACAATTTTTTTCCTATCAAATACTATGGAATTCCGGCACCCGTGTTTGACTCTGCAATGAAATATGTAAATGAGCAAAAATGCACAAGATTTCTCCATATGTACAGATTAACAATTATGAAGAAGTTTCGGAGGAACAACATGACGTGAAAATACATTGAAGACTGTGAGCAAGAATAAAAAAATCAAGTTAAAGTAAGAGAGAACCGAACCATCGGTCCAAACCATGAATGGCAACATAGAAAAAAAACAAGAAACAAGGACACCACATGAGTACGGGAAAGAAAAGAAAAATGAAGACACACAAACAGATGAACAACACGGATCCAATAAAGGCCATTGGTGAGATTAGGAGCACCGAAGGGGAAGCATCTCCTGCTTCTTATAGGACACATGTCAACTCCGGTAGTAAAGTCATATCCAGTAGAGTAAAAAAAACTTTGGCATGAAGGAAAAGATCTTTTGTAATCTGGGAAACAGATAAAAGAATTCAATAGCGGTCCACAAGATCGTGATGTTGACCGTAAAGTAATGATGACTTTAAATTATGGATAAAAAAAGTCTAGATAATTTTGAACCGATTATCGAAATGATAACTATGCATTAATGCTAAAGGATCAGCTGCATGTAGTAAATACAATTTTACAACTATACCGGATTCCTAAAATCGATGGACAACTTAATATTAAAAACATACCTTAATAGTAAATATTTATTAATTTTTACACACAAATATTATTTATTCTATCAATTTAAAACTGACAAAACAGGGAAAGTTTGCTTATTGAAAATGATGCAGCAAATTTCTTCATTTAACAATGTCCGTGCCATAGCCGTTCCTGTCTAGATTCAACTGCTCAACATCAATTCGATAAACTCTGAAATTGAAGCAAAATATCGAATTAGTTACATTGAACTCAAGCGTAACACCATGCATATTTAACAGGCAGCTAGGCTGGTCGCATATTGTGTACGACGCACAAATATTAATATGCAATGCTGATCTGTATTTTTGCAGCTATTGAAACTATAATAAACGACATGTTGACTTGGAGGAAATAACGGAAACAGTGCATCTTACGTAAAATCGATTATTGACGGTGATAGACATGAATAGAATTCGAAAATTTGGTTTTACGAAAATCAGCGAAAACATTTTATAATAATCCTTTGTAAATTAAAATGCCTAAGGCGTTGATCATCGAAACCCAGTATGAACTGTTCTCATACCTCAAAGTAAGTACAAAATTTTTTCTTCGAACTGCAGTAAAATCTGCTACATCTTTTTGCTATGTAAATGGTGAATGAAAGGATATTATGTAAATGCATATGAGACAAAGTCTCTAAAAATACATGGTAAAAACAAGCACAGGGAACAACGCTTTTATTGTTGTTCTTCATCTTAAAGTCACCAAGAGGCCTTCAACAATGAGCTTTGCTCATACCTCAAAGTAAGTTTCATTATCCTATATCCCTTATGTATCCTATTAATTTATACAGGTCCGACCCTATTTTCATTTTTACACGGGACATGTGCCCTGCATTTACTTTTATAGTGTTTTTTGCCCTGTGCAAATACAAAGTCCCCAGAACATTAATTCGCTAATTATATGTAGATATAAGATCACAAAGTAGGTTCATCGCTCACATTCGTGTAATAAACACATCTTTGCGGCATTTACATGAACTAATCGAACAAAAAGACAGGTTTATGGAATAAATGTGGTTCCTGCATCGCAAAGATGAGTTAAGTGCATTTTCGGTCGTTAATATTTAAACGGTTTGCAATGCCCTCATATGGTAATTAATCTTAATTAGAATTCATATTAGTCATTATTTCATATATGAAAAAGAAAGGAAATGGGGTAAATGTCAAGGAGACAACATCCCATATCCAGGTTAAAACGACCCAAAACAAAGCATCTAGGAGTCACCGTACGGTCTTCAAGTTTATGTTACTATCAATTAAAAGCAGTTTCATTGGTTAAAAAGGAAAATTTTTGTTTGGGAAAGGGTAAAAACCGGATAATTTAAAGAATCAAAATGCAACAAAATACATTTACCAAAAAATCCAATGAACCAGTTTCTCTCTTATCCATATCACCCAAATAAACTGCATGTAGTAATATTAAAATATAAATTTTGCATACTACATTTGTTTAAGTCCATATTACTCAAATATTACTAATAACGAGGATTTAACATACTCGACTTATGTTTTAGTCTACATTTTGTATATTACCTAAATATGTTATTGAAATAAAAATTATATTACTTAACACATTAATTCAAGTCGATTTTATACAAACATAAACAGGTTGGAAGAAACCCTAATTGGGCTATTATATATGGTTAAATCCCCATTGGGATATTTGACCAGTTATTTGTTAATTACATTTTGGGGTTTTGATGCTGCATCATGACACATTGAAATAAAAAATAAATAGGGTGGATATACTTCTGTTGTCAAAAGGATGATGCAAATTTTCTGCAGCTTGATTTATGTTAAAAAAATAATAGTCACTCTGATTTACTGTTTACTTACGCTTTAAGGAGATAACAACCGTTCTATGCTGCTTCTCTCAAAGAAAACATCATCAAAAGTCAAACTGAGGAAACTGTGATTGTTTAAGGAAGCAAGTTTTTGACTATTAAATAAATAAAGTTTGGACAAAAAAGTCATATGACCATGCCTTTTGATTTCGTCTAGAGTTTTCACTCTTTGTCCATGTCTTAAAGATACTATGAATGTTGTTAAACATTTAGGGTGTAACAATGATGTTGGACCTCTAAATATCTTTTAATATGTTTACAAACTTAACTTCAAATTTAATCTAAAAATATTTCACAGACTTCCCGTTTCTCTTGCCTTAATAATCTAACCAGTTATAATCAAATGTACAATTTTCCATTCCTGGTAAAATTCAGTATCATTAAAGAGATAACGATATGACTAAAATAACGGAGTTTCATGTTTTATGTTTCATTACGTGTCATTGAAATGTGGAAAAATAATCAATAAAAAACTAGTCAAATAACCCAATTGGGATATAATAGCCCACTTGGGATAAAGTAGCCCACTTGGGATAAAATAGCCCAATCGGGGATTCCCCCAACCGGATAAAGACTCCTAAAACTTACCCGACACATTTTTTTCTAGTCCGTTACATTAAATACAGATTTTACTTTTTAAACTGATATATTTTATTACTTATTTCCTAAATATAACATTGAAATTCTGCTTTTTCTTATTCCACACATTTGTTTCAGTCCATATTACCCAAATATAACATAAAAATAAAAATTTCACTTACTCAACAAAGTTGTTAAGTCCGTATTTTCAAACTTTAAAACTAAAATAAATTTTTACTAACACGTTTGTTTTAGTCCTTATTGTCAAAATAAAATTTGAAATACTGAGGCTTTATTCCTTGATTTGCATCCTATGGATGTCCTGGGTACTTGATTTGCATGGCCTCCTATTTTTGATAACGAGTTCTTCTTTCTTACTATTTTTTTCATTATGGCTTTCCATATTATTCAGTTTCAGTGCTGCCAATGAGAGCTTACCCATTGAAACGCGTGTACAGCAGAATGAATTTGATGTTACAGTGAAACTTGTTTATTGATTGATTGATTAAATATTGTTTAATGTCTACTGACCAATATTTCAGCTATATCAAGACAAAAACAAGTTTGTTAATAAATAATTATTTTGGGGTATGGTAAGGAATTCTGACTGGCACTGGAAAAGTAGGGTGAAATCGAAAGGAGCGGGGAATTTAGCCTTGTAGCTGATCACCTACGGAACACTCAAAAAGAGCTTGCTACAAGGGTTCTTTAACGTGCAGGAAGCGTGGCATTTCTTCCAACACGTTGACCTGATTACATCCCATCCGAAAGATGGGTTGTGTATTCATTAATCCCGCACAACCACGGAATGGGTCCTATTTCTATATCCCGGGGTTCCCTCGTGGTCAGCCCCGCTTAGGAGGGGTCATACCCCGCAAGCCGGAGATACTAGGTGCTATTTCTATACCCCGGGGTTCCCTCGGGGGTGAAAATTGTTTAATCCGGCACCAGAGTATTCTGACAGCCTGGAAAATCAGAAATAATTTTTTGGAAACAAATTAAGCTTTAAGGTAATAGGTACGTAAATAGCAATGTTTCCGGATTTCGATGAAATTTTGCCTGCAAGTGCATCAAATGAAGCGGAATTCCAAAGTGAAATAACATCGGTTTAACTTTTTAATGTTTGAAATATGACCGATTGAAAAAAAAAATCAGTTGTGTTGTTTTCATATAGAACCCATGTAAAATTTACAGAAAAATAATATATTAAACGTCTTTTAATTGCGCGTTTATGAAAAAAAGGAAATGTTTTAAACAATGAAATTCCCATTTTAATGGTGTAATTTTTATATAGAGTCACCGAATTTATTTCGATGGAATAAATAGTTGAACATAGAATAGGTACCCCAAAATAGATTTTTTCGATTCAACCCGCCGTCAAAATAGCGACGTCGTCGATAAGAGTTATGATTTTAGGCGCGATTTGAAAGATGGACAACTATTCAGCGATATATACCATGAAAACGAACTCTGCGACCCTATAAAAAATTACATCAATAAAACCTAAATTTCTTTGGCAACATAATATTATTTTTTTCAGAAAAATTGAAGGATACGGTTTGCGACGACGATAATATAAAGTGAAAATTAAAATCCTTTTACATTCATTGTAAAGCAAATTTAAAACGTTCACCGGTAGAGGCGCTTATTTATGTACCTCTCACCTTAAATGGTTTTTAAACCTTAGTATTCTCACATCCTGATTCATCCGACACTTTATTATAGTCTCATAGTACGTCGGACTAGACAAGTTGATGCAATTTGTGTTGATTCCACTGCTGGTGGGCCAATGGTCGCCGAGGGTATTCACCAGCCCAGTAGTCAGAACTGTATTGTTTGAGACTTTTACTTAGCGTTCTACAGAAATTTACTGTTGTTTTTTTTTTAATTCTTACTACTTAAGAATACCGAGGCATTATTCAATGTATTGTACTCGGTGGTCGAACCGGGTACTGGATTTGCCTCCAATTTTGGATATTTTTGAGAGTTAGTACTTCTATCTTACTATTTTTGGATAACGGCTTTCCATATTATATTTTATTCTGAAGGTGCTGATGAGTTGTTACTCATTGAAACACGTGTACAAAATAGCAAAATTTACTTTTTTATGCAACTTGGGTATTTCTGTAATTAACACTACAGACACATTTGTTGAAGTCAGTATTACTCAAAGTAAACATTAAAACACAAATTTTACTTGATCGACAAATTTGTTTTTGTCCATATTGCAAAAAAAAATAAATAACATGAAAATACAAATGTTACTAAAACATTTAATTTGTGTTAGTCCATATTGCCCTCATATAGCATTAAAACACTAATTTTACCTACTCTACACATTAATTTTTATCCTTCTTACCCAGATATAACATTACAAAACAATAAAGATATATGAAATATTATCATCCATAATTCAGACACTTATCAGAAAATTTCTCAATTGCTAATGACACATCCTTAATTTTAGATGGTTCTGAAAAATTCTTACAAGAGTTCCTTAATGAAATAGATTTTCGTAAAAAAAAATCTGGTAAAAAAAAAACGATCTCGATAAACCTCAAATTATATGGATAGGTAATAAAAAAGATATAGATAGGAGAAATTGAAAATTGATGCTCATCTTTTTTGGGGAAAAGAAAGGTTTACACCCTTTGGAATTAGCAATATAGTGGGAAATTTTTTGCGGAGTAAATTTTTTGCGGATTTGGTCTCAAATCTGGGTGTTTGTTTTCTGCGGGTTTTATTTTTGCGGTTTGGAAATTATAAAAAAAAAAGTAAAATAGTGGTTTTATTTAATCTGTAAAAAAACTTAAGTCGTTAAACACTGTACAGCTCATAAAATATGCAATTAGAATTCCACTGTCACATTTTTATTACGTCTAACTGATTTATGTCCTCCAAGATCTAGTGATGCGCCTTCACAAGTCATTTTGCAGTCTTGTACCAGATATTTCAACAGGTTTAAGAGTAAAATGCTTTTTCGTCTTATAATTTATTTATGAATTAAGTTTTCTTTATCACTTCTGAATTTTATATACAGATAATGATTATTAAATTTTACAGGTTTAAATTTTGCGAATTACTTGTATCCGCAAAAAAGCAAAAATTAAACCCCCGCAAAAATTTCCCGCTATACGTTAATTTCATGATAATAGAGACACAATTCCAAAACTTTACTATTATAGCCAGAGCTGTCTGTTAAGCCAGATTAATATCTGTACTACATCTGCATTTGAGTACTAAGGCGTGTCATTTTGAAAATTTGACCCTCAACCACATAGTCATTTTTAAAATTAAATCCTGTCAGGAATGAAGTTGCTTGTTTTATTCTAATCAGGTCATATCTACTACTTCATATAAAGGGTAATACATTAAATAATATATAGAAAGGTGAATAGAAGGACGATTTAACCAAGCTCTGGACAAAAAAAAATGAACAAAGTTTACTATAATAAAAGTCAAAGTCACAGTGACCTACATTTACTAAACTACGCATCACCTTCCCATGATGCATCTACATTCCAAGTTGATAATCCTACGTGCAATGCTATATAAGTCCTGTTCCGAAAACGATGTGCACATGTTCTTTTTTGTTGTTAAAGTCAAGGTCACAGATACCTAAATTTAGTACGCAACACATTGCCTTGCCATGATGCATTCACACACTAAGTCTGATAATCATTGGTGCTACGGTACAAAAGTTCTGTTCCGGACACGAAATGCACACTGTTTTAATATCATGAAGGTCAAAGTCAAGGTCACAGTGACCTAAATATGATACGCGACACATCGCCTTCCCATGAATCCTAGGTGCTACGGTATAAAAAGTCTGCTTCGGACACGAAAGGGGACGGACGGACGGACAGACAAGGTGATTCCCATATAAAAAAAAGTATAAAAAGGTATAAAGTATAAAAAGTAGATTAAAATTAACTTTCACACCACTACGAAGACTTACTGTTCTAAAAATTCAAATTATTCCAATGGTCAAACATTTATTCTTGTCAATTCCCGATCCAGAAGAAAAACAATCATGGAACTTAATGAAATATTCTTCATTTTCTTCTAGAAAAGTCGGGTGAAGAAAGTAAACTAGAGACTCAGGAACATGCTTATTAGCAGATTTTGTTCTATGTTCTGCACTGACGGCCATGTTTTTTTCTTGTTGTTTTTTATGTGTGAATAATATTTTCCTCATATATATGTAGTATCCCATGATGAAGAAAGTTCAATGCAGGCGGCAATGCTTTTTGTCGCATCAGACTGATATAAGCAATTATTGTTGTCTTCCCTACGATAGTACAGTACAGTTTAGTTAAATTTGCTTCAATAGATGGACCAGATAATGAAAATGATGTATATACCATAGGTTCCAATTTAAAATATAAGTGCCGAGCTGGCTGCCATGTTTTTGTCGGATCTGAACATATAAACAATCGTTGTACAGAACCTTCCATTCATTAGTCCTTAGTTGAATTTCCTTGAAAAGGGGGGGGGGGGTGGGTTCTAATAAGATGTTTTCCTATATCGTCCAATGTTAAATAGAAGTTCCGTACTGGCGGTCATGCTTCTTGTCGGATCAAAAGGAAATGACCATTCTGTGTAAAGGACTTTCCATACATCATTCCTTTAAAGTTTGGTTTAATTTGCTTCAATGATGTTTTCCAATAGGGTCCAATGTTAAATATAGTTGTAATGTTTTACCATAGGGTCTTATGTTAATAATAAGTTCCGCGTTGGCGGTCATGTGTTTTAGCTCACCTGGTCTAAAAGGCCATGTGAGCTTTTGCCATCACTATGCGTTCATCGTCGTCTGCCCATCCATCCGTCTGTCTGTCAATAATTTAAAAAATCTTCTCCTCTAAAACCACCGGGCCAAATGAAACCAAAGTTAGCCTGAATCATCGCAAGGGTATGGCTTCTCAATATTTTGTTCAATTAGTCGGCAGGCCAAACAACATGGCCGCTGTTTATGAAAATAGAACAAAGGAAAAATTGTGATTTTTTTTTTCAAATAACTCGAGAACCGTAACAGATATCAAACATCTGACAGAGTTAAAATAATAAGCATAACAGGATCTACCTGCCATGCAATTTTGAAGAAGATTTGAAACCCATCTTTGAGTTATTGCCCCTTTTCCGTAAAATTTTCAAAATCTGATATTTTTTATTTTTATTGGAAAAATTATAACAGATAGAAGTCAACTTAAATTATAAAAATGTTCAACGTACCAAGATGTACCCTTTTGGAAATTTTGACGAAAATCTAAATACCCATGTTGGAGTAATTGCCCTTTATTTTTCAAATTTTCGTTATTTTATACATCGTCCGTTAACAATTACAAAAATCTCCCTTGAAACAGCTTGGCCAATTGTAACCAAATTTGCATGGCCTGAATCTCCAGGGTATTCAGTTTCAAAATTATGTTCGATAAGTCCGAAGACTAAACAACATGGTCATTATTACTAAAAGTAGAACATAGGGGTAAATTGCTGTTTTTTGCAAATAACTCAAAAACCATTACAGTTATCATGTGGAACTGATATTTAACATAGGACCCTGTGGGAAAAACACATTCAAAATCTGATATCATGTAAAAATAATCAACATAGCAAGCTCTACCTGTCCTGCAATTTTAAAGAAAAAGCGAAAACCTGTCTTGGGGTTTTTGCTCGTTTTCCATATATATTTTTTATTTGAAAAACTATAACTGATAGAAGTCAACTTGAAATAGGAAAAGAATGTTCAGCATAGAAAGATTTGCCCCTTTGGAAATTTTGAAGAAAATCTAAGTACCAGTGCTGGAGTTATTGTCCTTTATTTGTAAAATTTTTGTTATTAACAATTTGAGATAGAGATTAAGTTTGAATGAAGAAAGTGTTCAGCTATCAAGAACTACAATTTCTATATATGTTCAACAGGTTCACATCTCATTCAAGATGTCTGCCACGGGGAATATAGTTTAACATAAGACCGTATAGGAAATTTTTGAGAACTGTTACTTCTTGAAAACCGTTCAATACATCAAGTTGAAATATAACTAGGCATGGTAACATGATGGTCTTCAAACAAATGTATAATTTTAAAACCTATTATAAATCCAAGATGGCCATCAATGCCGATCATATTTTAACCTTGGACCAAAGGGAAAATGTTATAAATTATTATTTCCAAAAGACTGTTTCATATATCAAGTTGATTTTAACTAGGCATGGTAACATGATGGTCATCTACTAAATCTTATATATTTGTGCCGTTCAAAAATACAAAATTGGCTTAAACGGGGAACACAATTTAACATAGGACCCTATGGGAAAATGTTGTAAATTGTTGATTCTTGTAAACCAATTCATGCATCAAAATGATATTTACGAGGCATTATAACATTACAGTAACCTGCCAGATGAATGATTTAACTACCAAATAACTGTCATATCAATCATTTAACCCTGTGGGATAATCTTATTTTATCAATAGCCACCAGGTGAGTGATAAAAACTCAAATGTGAGCCTTTGGTTATCATATCAGAACGAAATGAGAAATCTTTGTAAAGGACCTTCCATAATCCTTCCTGTAAACTTTGGTTGAATATGCATCAGTCGTTTCAGAGGAATTGATGAAAATGATGTTTTTCTCATAGGGACCTATGTTAAATATAAGTTCCGCACTGGCTTCCAGGTTTTTAATCGGATCGGAACGAAATGAGCAATCTCTGTAAAGGACCGTCCATACATCCTTAATGTAAAGTTGGCTTGAATTTGCTAATCAGTGGTTTCAGGCGAGTTAATGAAAATGTTTTTTCCCACAGGGTCCTATGTTAAATATCAGTTCCACATTGCGACCAGGTTTTTAGTCGGATCGAAACGAAATGAGCAATCTTTGTAAAAGACCTTCCATACATCATCCCTAATAAGTTTGGTTAAATTTGCTTCAGTGGTTTCAGAGGATTCGATAAAAATGATGTTTTCCCATAGGGTCCTATGTTGAATATAAGTTTCTGGCTGTCGGCCATGTTTTTTATCGCATCAGAACGAAATGAACAATCTTTGTAAAGGAGGAGTTGATGAAAATGTGAAAAGTTAACGGACGAACGGACATACTGACAAAGGACGCCAAGTAAAGGCAATAGTTCATACTAACCCTTTGGGTCAGGTGAGTTACAAGGTTAAAGAACTGTCACAATCCTTCAATTTTAGCTTCCGTTATATAGATGATATCTTGTCACTAAACAATCCTCGATTTGGTGAGTTTCTTCATCTGATCTATCCAAAAGAGCTCGAGAGACACTTCCACATCAGCCTCGTTCATTGACCTTCATCTTGAAATTGACAACAGAGGTAGACTTCAAACTAAGCTGTGCGACAAACGCGATGACTTAACCTTTCCAATAGTAAACTTCCCTTTTCTTTGTAGCAACATCCCAACAGCGCCGGCATATGGAGTTTACATCTCCCAGCTCATTCGCTATTCAATACCGAGTGTTCGATACAGTGACTTCCTTGATAGAGCCCGATTGATCACAAATAGGCTACTTAAACAAGGATATCTTAGCCAAAACTTGAAGTCATCCCTCCAGAATTTTTACGGTCGACATCGCCATCTTGTGGACCGCTGTGGAATATCTATTTCCCGTATGACAACAGATCTTTCCCTTTCAAGCCTAATTGTTGTTTCCACCACCGGAGTTGACTTTCTACCGGATTTGACATGTTCAACATGGCGGGTGTCTTATAAGAAGCAGGAGATGCTTACTCTACCGGTGCACTTGGTCTCACTAAAGGTTTTTTATTGGGTCCATGTTCTTCATTTTTGTGTGTGTGTGTCTTCATGTTTCTTGTTTGTGCCGTACTCATGTTGTGTCTCTGTTTCTTTGTTGTTTCCGATGTTACCATTGTCCTTGGATTTTTCGTTTTTTGGATTCACTTACTTGCAGAAAATGATTATGATAAGGGGGACAAAAAATGATAAATTTGGAAGCAATTATTCAAACATCGAAAAAGACTTGGATCATATGCATTGTAGTAGATAACAGCACATGGCAAAGTTTTATTCTGTCAACCTTGAAAATTTGATTTATTCTGTGAATAGCATATTTTTTTTAAAATGTCTCACAAGACTTTGTTCTTTTAAGTAACTATATATCAGTCAAAACAGAAGTTGATGCTGTGTGTAGCCTTTTATTTCAAAATTTAAATATTCGAGTTTTGGGTCAAGCTGTATTTTGCAAACTTTGGTTTGAGAAGGGCATTATCCATAAAAGAATCTTTTTGAAGCGATGTTTGGTTTTACTATAGAATAAAAAGGGTAACAGGAAACACCTACAATGGCCGAAAAACACAGTCACATGCCACAATGTACCAAGGAACTGCACAAGAAAAACCGCAAACAACAAAAAGACAAACATAAGCAACGATGGAAACTCGGGACATATCACTATTGACAAATATTTTGACTGATTTTACCAGAGTCAGTCGTTTTTGGACTTGGAATGTCTGAACAGAGTTGAGAATGACTATACTGTGTTGATTCATCGATGATCAGTCTTTTTCAACACTAGCTATGACTGAAAATGTCTGATCAGAGTTGGGTCAACCCATATCAGTCAATCTCAGTCTTTACCTGTGTTGTAAAAGACTGGCCAGTGTAGAGTCAATTTTGGTAAGTCATTCTCAACACTACCTGTGTTGTAAATGACTGATTTTTGTTGAGAATGTCTGTTGAGTGTTGAGTCAACGCTGATCAGTCATTTTCAACGCTACCTGTGTCGTAAAAGACTGACCAGCGTTGACTCAACATCAGACAGACATTTTCAACACGGGTATACTGTCGGATATACTGATGATATAAAAAAACGCACTACTAACATGTATTTCCATGCACCCCAAAATTTAAAAGCAAGTATCTTTTAAAATACTTGTCAGAACATGTTAATTTTTCACATGCTGATGTTTCTGTAATCATGTAAAAAATTCTGAAAAATGGAATATTTTTAACACTCAAATTTATCTTCCCAAAAAATCATTTTTTTTACCAAAAAATGAAAAAATGACTAAAACAATGAAAATTTCAACCCATGCTGCTCTTTACGTTAAAACAAGAACAGGATTAACTGTTTTGGTAACTCTAAAATAAACTTTACTACTGGATCGTTATACGGAAACCATTTCAGAATCTGTGACTTTCGTCTTCCTACAATATTCTTACAAATTGCTGTTGCTCCATTGTCAACTTTGTATTTACGAAAACCGGATTGTTTGTTCTCGACTTTTGGAATTTTATAATAGTAAATGTGATATTCAATAAGTTTTCATTGAATATTTCAGATGCTGGATGGCATGAAACAAGTGGTGCGAATATTCTGATATATTTGGCTGTAGGCCTTATGACTGTATCTGTGATAGTTCTTAATCTTTTCCTCTTTGCGTTGTCTATCATTTTTTATGATCTTTTTTAAAAACTTTATTGCTTTGATAAGTGTTTTTCTAAAGCTGAGAGTGGCTTTAACCATCCATGACCAATATGCTGAACCACTAATGGCATCACTGATGCACCAGATTATTTATATGATATGGGGTATGGGCTAACTTTTATTATGTTGCATGAAGATTACCAACATGAAGACAACAAAGCTTTGGCATTTATTGATGTGATGCTCATTATGCCAGTTTTACCACAGGTTCCCAGTTAGAGATAATACGTTAGCAGTCTTTTATTATCCCTCTCCCGATGGAGCAGAATTTTTTAAAGTAAATTAAAGCCTGAAAGAATGTTCAAACCTCTGTAGTTATGCCACATTTTATGTAATTTCCTTGCTAAATTCTATTTATCTAAATATTTTCTTTAAGTGGAGTGTCAGTTAATTCACTGACAAGTAGAAATAGTCTCAGCTACACACTGAAAAATTATTCAAATTCAAGTTAGAAACTGCACAAATACATTACATATACAGGGGAACATTTTCAGAAATTTTGTTTCTGTAGTATTGTAGAGACATTGCGCCACTATTGACATATTCTATGTAAAATCAAAAGGAGTTTACGGTTCTGAACAGTTAAGAAGCTCAAGCAGGCTAGTTTTTAAATGAAATAATTTGTCACTCTTAAAATAATAATTGCGCATTTTGAAACAAAAGAAAATAAATATGTTAATTTATGAATCTTTTCTGTTTTGTCCATTTATTTATGAGTTTTCGAGAAGTGTGCACGAGTCAAGTGCAGAGATCGCTGTTGCAATCCCTTTATCCTGTTATTCAGAGAAAGAGAGCCGACGGAAAACTTTAATGTTAAATCAATACAGATAATGAGCAGATAAGGTTGCAATTAAAAGCAATCAACATGCATTTGTTTGAGAAACAATTGTTCTTGCTACCGTATCCAACTTCAGAACAGGATTGGTGGTACACATTTATGCCATTGCGTTCTGAAACTTGTACCTTTTAAGCAATCTTTCAAATTAATTTCTGTTAGTTCGTTTCACAAACTTAGTTTTTTGTTGTTGAGAGTACAAATTACTAAATCAAATATGAAATAAATTCAGATATCTACTATATGGTCATTTGCACTGGTAAGTACATATAGAAAAGGTAAAATCAAAGTATTTATGTTAATCACGTGTTTTACAATTAGCAAAAGCCAAAAATGGAACTGACAGCATTCAAACTACACTCATATTCTGAAGTACCTAGTATTAAGTACAACCACTGACATACCCAAGATTACAAATCAAACGCACCTTTTTCTGAATACCAGTCAAACCGACCCGCAACAATAAACAAGTTTTGATAGCCTAAACGACGTCCTAGATTAACTTTTATAGAACTTATTACATTGTTATTGGAGATATGTTTCAACTGATAATTGAAAGCGTGCAATAAGAGACAAAATATGGCAATGTAATAAGCTAAGCATGCTATTTATAGACAATAATTTCTAATTGTGATACATATCCGTTACAACTCTGAATTCCGGAATGTGATTTAACAGAAAAAAATTTGGTAAATCGAATTTTTTGGGGAGTGCCTAATAAATGAAAAATCTGGTAATTGGTTCAAATGATAGTAAGTTAATGTCACTATATATATTTGACATATCTAAAACATATATTTGTGTGTCTAATAAAATTTTACTCAAAACATGAAATTTTTGGCAAAGTTTCGGTACAACATTTCCCAACACCAATATTTCATAACTGTAACGTAGCTTGAAGATGTAATGACGTAAGAAGTTAGTTTATGAGCCTATGTTGCAGAATTTAAGTGATTAGAACAATTCAATACAATCAAAACAAAAATTTATTATGCCAAAAATATGGTGTAGTACTTCGTCCAAAAGGGTAGGTCCAAACAATTGAAATTTAAACAATTTCCGCACTGTTGTTTTCAGTACAAAAAACGGAAATTATTAATTTAAATATAGATGAATTATTTTAGGCGAAAAAATGCGGTCTACAGGGGTATCACACAAACTTTGTTATTTGAGGGCTTTTCAGCTTCGGCTGATGGACTATTTCATATGAACAAAACTACGTTTTAAAGCCAATATTTTCATCGATTCTTATAGTCTCAACTCTTCAAGAGTTCATGTAAACATTATGTCCATCGGGTTGATGAGGTTTAAATGTCTTTATACTCTTTTGCATAATTGGATATTGTTATTTCCAAATTTTGTGTCCGCCCATGTTATGTTTTATAATGGCCAATTGTGTTCTGTTATAATACTGGTTTGTGTATTTCATATGTTCTGTGTAGAAGGGACATTTAAACGTGTAAACTTGTAAATTTTTGTCTATGTCTGTAACGGTTGGTGATTGACATGTAATGTCTAAATAAATCAAATATTGGAAAGCTTAATATCTTTTGATATCCGTTTACTCCATCATCACTTGTCTTGTTGATTTCAAAAGGTAAAAGGTTAGCTATTTAGAAGAAAAACAATTTATGCAAAGTATGTCTTGGCTTGTTAACTTTCAATGTGAAATCCAGACACGTAAGCCCCACTTGGCATTGCATATTTTTATTTGCAATAGTGAATATAATGTCATCTCAAACGAATTATACCTTTTCCATTTTATCTTTACCTTTTAAAATATATAATAAATAGCAATAATGGATGTTGCTTTGTTGTATGAGGTTCTTACAAATTTCCAATTTTGCCTTTATTTTCTCCCTTCACTGTGTTCGTCCGAAAATAAATGTTTTCTTTGCTATACGTTCATAAGAATAACTAGAAGACATGTATAGGAATGAGTGACTCGCTACAATTTATTAATCATAACTTCACATTATAATACAAAAAAAAAACAACATGAATGCTACATAAACACAAAAAGTAACTTGGGCCCAAGAAGTAATACAATAGGTTGACCTTGAAATACGTGAAAGCAGTCCGAAATTTAATATCAAAAATTAAATATTCATAAAAAATAAACTGTATGTGTGTATGTGTATGTAGCGAGACTCGATATGAGAAAACCCGCCGATTGTGTTTAAATACCACTCAAACGGTGCACTCGATTGGCCAAAAGAGAAGGTCAACGACCGAAAAGAAATGAATGTAACCATGGACTATATATAGTTATTGATTGTTCGATTATTTTGGTTTGTATTGAACTTTAAGGCAACAACAGCACTGTCGGATACAGAGGGCATCCTGAAGCTTGAAACCACTCCTTTTCTAGGAAAAAAATATTCGTGCAGAAGTTAGACACATACTACAAAAAAAACAAAACAAAAAATGACCGAAATCTTCTTTTACAAAGGCTGGATTCACCGGTGAGCAAACTCAAAAGAATTCTATAAATAGGAAGTCATTTTATTACAGTATTAGTGCACCCTTTCCTGTTTTAATCCAACATGCAGTTACATACACAGGTTAAGTATTGATGAAGTTTCATTTTGCAGTCTTCTCGAACTGTTCGTTATGTATGCATTGGTCGTTTAATTTCATTCACCCGGGGTCAATAAATTAAACCACAAATATCATTTAAATCATCGGGAGGCCAAGAAGACGCAGTGAAAGGTAGGAATTTAAATTACAGGTATTTTACGTAATTTTATCTAGTGTAAGCAGAAGAATAGCAAAAATTGTTCAAGTAATAACCCCATTAGCCCCGTTGAAAACACTAGCCATATCCCCTAAAATATCTCTGTTTTATTGTTATAGAAGAGGTCAGTAGGGTTATACCATCAACCCGACAACTTCCCTGCTGTTGTCACGTCTGAAAGTACGGCATTATTATCATATTGACACTCGGTCTTAAACAACTACAAGTTTTGGTAGTTTTCATGCAATGCCTTCAAAATCTGCCTACTACAATATCACTGGGGTTGAAGTGAGTAGCGAGAATTTCCTTAATTACGTGAATGTCATTTAATTTCAAAAGAAGCGACTCGATTATGTGCCTTATTTACGTCAAGTGCACCTTTTGGAGTCAATTTGTTATTGACTTCAATAAGGCATTTAATCTAGTCGCATCTATGGAAATCAAATGTCATTGACATAAATAGGGAAATTCTCGATACGCACTTCGGCACCTTTGTATATGAATTATTTTGTAAATAAATGATTTAATCTTGGCCCAGTGAAAATAAAGTTAATTTTAACCTTTACTTGTCATGAAAATAAATAATTTGATTTTGATTTGAAGAATAAATTTTTTGTTGCAAATGCAAATAAATAATTTGATATGCCATTTGATGAAAAACTAAATAATTTGTTCGAGATTTTCTGGAAAATAAATAATTTTTAGGACAAAATGCCCAAATCAAATGGTCGTCCCCTTAGATCACCTCTGATAGCAAAGCAGGCAGTGTATTTTTATGAGGTTTCCCGTAGGGAAAACTTCATATTGCTGTCGAAATTGAGATTATCCCGAGTACGAATACGCCTTTAGATTAAACATAAAAAAACAATATGGCTTTTTGAGGACGTTATTGTAAATTAGGCATGAGTTATTTAACGTTAACTGTACAAATACCGGCCACGTTGGTATTGAAGGAGTAAACGAGAGTGATTGTCGTGGTTTATAAAAACATCTATATTGAAAAATATGTCTCTGATTCTATATAATTAAAGGGGTGGACAGGGAGAAAGGAGATATGGACGGGAGAACGGAGAAAAGGGACAAGAAAGGGAGAAAAACAAAAGGGAGGCCGAGAGAAAGGAGAGAAAATGGAGAAAGAAAAGAGACGAGAGACGCCCCGTCTAATTGTAAATTAGGCACGAGCTAGTAAATTGAACTCATACCCGCCACGGTGGTATTGAAGGAGCAAACGAGAGTGCTTGTACATCTATATATTGAAAAATATGAAAAATATGTCTCTGATTCTATATAATTAAAGAGATGGACAGGGAGACTGAAGGAGAAAAGGAAATAGGGAGAGAGAAAGGAGAAAAAGAGATATGGACGGGTTAAAGGAGAAAATGGACCAGAAAGGAAGAAAAACAAAAGGGAGACTGAGAGAAAGGAGAGAAGGGGAGGGAGAAAGAAGAGACGCCCCAGTCCGCCCCCTCATAAATGGTGAAAAATAAATAATGAGATAATAACCAGTCAAAAGTAGCACAATGCGAGGTGAGTTCAAGGAAAAAAATAAAACTTCGAAAAGCTCAGTAGGATATAGCTGTCAACTACAGTCCAGGGTGGATTTTTACGGGATCTTAGAGAACGTACGTCCCCCCTTTTCACCACCAATGAAAACAAGTGTTGTTGGAATTCTCTATTAAACTATTTCTATACTGTAATTTAACAATTCTTTACATATTGTACGTGTGTATGGTCATTATTATAATTGATGATGAATATGTTCAACGAAAGATATATATATATATATATATATATATATATANTCAAATTCTAAAATCCATTATTTATTTATTTCATTATTAATTTTGAAATTACACAAATTTAAAACATCTTTAACACGTTCGAGTCACTACAACATTGATTTATGACGCAAACACCTGGTATGTCTTTACCACTTGTTTATTACATTTTGTTAATTGGATAGATGTTGCATCATTCTACTAGTAGCGGCTTCCTATTTCTTATGTTTAATACACTAAAAATTTAAAATTTAACTCTGCACCACAAATATAAAAAATATATATTTAAAGATAACTTGACATAATCGTATTTGCATATGCAGAAAAAGAACTCAATATATATACATATTTTTTCATCAATATGTTCAATTTTTTTAATAATTATCTTAAACTGTTATCCCCGAAAATCGGTCCATACAAACACCAAAGAATACCCGCCAGAAACATTAATAAAGGATTAAATACACTAAATTAAGAGTTACAAAAAAGTTTTTCTGTGAGAGTAAAACATACAAATAATAATATATTGCATCGGTTTTTTTTCTATTTCGGATTGTATTCAATCGTACCATATAAACAAGTAGTATACTAGAGTAAATATTTCACGAAAGGATATGGAGTAAATGAACATGAGACCATAACACATATGTTAACTCAAACTGCAATAATTTTAATGAGCTGTATGGCCATTTCGGAAATTTATTCCTCATCAGCAGCACTAGAACCCAAACAAAGGAAATCCATAATTTCAAAAAATGTTAAAATGCATAAAACCAAACGAAATCCGAATAATCAGTAATATCAAATATAGCTAAGGACAAAACTACGATGGTGGGAGTTAATCCTTCGGTTTTAGAATTTACATAAATTTAGATAATATAAATTAAACAAAGTGTACACATGAGATATCATCTCATGTACAAGCACACCATATCTAAGAAAAATAAAGAGCATACATCTCTACCACGGGGAATTGTTTTACCAACTCCACACTGCAATAAAAGGCAAACTCCTGTATTAAATATTTCACGAAAGGATATGGATAAACATCATACACCAATGATATAGAGCATTCAAAATGCAGTTTTTTTGTTATTTTGTAAAAAATATATTTCATTTATTTAAATAAATTGTTTCGTGCTTCTGTTGACTATATCAAAGTACATATAGAATAACTGCTTTTCACGAGTCTAAACCTCGTTCGATTCTGAGGGGGCGGACCTTTTTCGGGATGCCGGGATTTGATTATAATCTAAGTCCAGGAATTTCCTTAAGGAAATAAATGCACCGGAAATCGGAATTTCATCTGTTTTTAAGTTCCTTAAATTTGCAGTTCGGGATTTCGGGATTTAGTAAAAATAAAGTTGGGATTCCGGGATGAGACCCCCCTTCGCAACCCTTCAACCCCCAACCCAAAAACCGACCTTATTGAAACTTGCAATATCTAAGTTTTAACAATTTATTTTTTAAACCCTTAGGAGTATCTCTCTTATGCATAGCTCTGTCCTTAGCTGAATTTTGGCATTTCTATTTAGATTCATTTGGTTATTTGTTCTCTATCAGCTTTTACACGTTTTTCGGTTAATGGACTTCCAAATGTTTTGGTTTGATCTGCACTGAAGAGACATCAGTTGTCGAAATGCGCATATGCAGAAAATAAATTGACAGTAACTTCGGTATTTTGTTATTTCATAACAGTTACACTGTGAGAAGAACAAGCACATTGCTGAACATATTGAACAACACATTTTAAAATAGCAGGTATTGCCTATTTTCACAAGACGCGCTTATGTTCATTTATTTTTTACTAAGCAGACTGTGTTCGTGTTTATGCATTTGCTCATCATTGAGCTCATTATTGAGTTTACCCTTTAATGTAGACTTTCCAGATAGGAACTCTCGTGTATATATATTTTATTTTGAAACTACCCCTTTACATCGGGGGCACCATCCGCCAGGGTAGTAGCGGAGATGCGTCAGTACATTTTAAAATAACAGTTAATAATAAAATATACACACACAAATAAAATTATTACTATGACATGAATATATACACTGGCAAAATTAAAATGTCCTTTTTGCCTAAAAATTAAAATATACAAAACTAGAAAAATTGAATCTTTAAAATGTTCAGTTCAGTTTAAAAACTCTCAATAATTTCATTCCTTAGATTAAAACATTCAGATAAATAAAATTGTCCACAATGGTCATAAAATTGTCCAATATTACCATTAAAAGCATAACCAATGTCGCCAATTAAAAATAAAAGCTTTTTATTGGGCGACAGTTCCATAAAGTTGAAAGGAACGCCATCTTCGGCACAGAATTCAGTCAATGTCTTGAAATATTTTTCACGAACGGACTCTAGACAAGGACAATTTAAAAGAAAATGGTAGAGATCTTCCTTCGTGTCATTGCACGTAATTGAAGGCGGAAACGACCCCCTTGGATACCAGTTAGAAGGAATACTGGATCTCTAAAATTATTGATATAAATGTATACCACATAAAAACACAAACTCTTTAATTAAATTGACGTGCATTTTAAATTTTTCCTATATGACAATTCTTTAACTAAATTTTAATTGACGAAAAACAATTAATCTTAAGAGCTACAAATTCACCCTTAGCTCAACAGTCTTCATTAATTAAAACAGAACAGAACAGAATTTTTATTTGGTTTAAAATTCAATATACATAAGATTGATACCAATACATGCAAAACGTCACAAACATGAAATAGTTATTATTACTTAAAACATAGTAGCCCTGTAAATTAATTAGTGTTTCCCTCTCAATGTATTGATGTATTGATTTTTTACATATAAAAAAATCTGTTATCGGAATGAACACGATTCAAAAGTCCAGTATTGTTTGGGTTAACCCAAAAGATGCGTATTGTTCTAAATGTGTGATTTTCAAATCGCATGCATGAATGCAGTTGCACGGCCTTCTCTCCGAGAGAATCACACCTCTCCTATAGAAGGGTCCTGTAAAACTGGATATTGGAGAAGATGGGATGGGTGCCGGGTGCACAACAGAAAAAAAAAAGAAGTAAACACCCTTTCTTCTTGATATATATAACTACCAAATGGTTTAACTCGACCATAAATTTGTCATACAATCTTAAAAAAGACAAGTCAAGTAGTAGGTGGATTTTCAACAAACAAAGGTATAAAGCTGACTCTCAAACTCAAAGTAAATCCACAAAGAATATATTAAGACAGAGACATATAATTACATGTCTCTGACTAAGGCAGTCATTCCAACACTTATAGCTCGATTGAACACAGAGAGTTGCATAGAAATTGCCATTTTTGTCCTGATGTAGATGAATTGTCAGGAATACATAGTTTTTGTTTTAAGTCAACTTTCTGTTCACAGGGATCTTTCTTTTTTCTTCATCTTTTTATGGTTATCAAATATACAATAACTCTCTATTAAAAGGGTTGAAGTACTGAATTTCTTGTTTCTAAAAAAATAATTTTGATATTTAATATTTTTTTTAATTTATATTCTCTGTCTTTTAATTTAACCTGAAAGCCCGGCCCGATTTCGATTTAAATGAGTTTTTTTAGTTTAAATGATAACTTATTTTTCTGGGTTACGATGTTTCAAGGTAAAATTATACAGTTCATATGTTACATATTGCATTTACGATATACAACCATGTGTACGACTGAGGCTGAGGACATGTAATTTCCGAAATGGCCATACAGCTCATTAAAATTATTCCAGTTGGACTTAATATATGTGTTATGGTCTCATGTTCATTTACTCCATATCCTTTCGTAAAATATGTAGTGGCCATAAAGTCAGCGACAGCGACTATAATTTCAGTGACGTCTTTTCTGTGTATTGTATGCAAATTCAATGGCATTGAAATTTAAATAAATTATATAAAATATAATGTTATAAAATATTAATTGATATCAATTTTCATATACATTTTGATGTAATTTTATAACAATGGAATCGACATGCGTACGAAATCACACAATCCGATTATTTTCATGTATTACGGAATAACGTAATATATAAATTGTACATTCTGTTCGTGTCAACTGACGAGTTGGTTCTCAAATCGACGAATGTATTTGTTTACTTCGATTGGCTATTAAACACATGAGTTGAACTGGACAGCAAAATTTCTATCATATTCACGTGATTATGGAATTGTCTGTGATTTTTTATTCACTTTGCATGCACAGGTTATGTAATTGTCTGCTTGTTTATCTGAAAATCGGTTTTTAAGAGATTGTTTTACTCAAGCCGGGTGACTTAAAGAACGACGGCGTTCACAATGTTGGGTATAAACAGGGGCTCTGGGCTCAACCCTTTTTTAACGTGGGGATCCGCGCTCCAACATTAGGGCTCAAGGCTCCAACATAAGGGCTCAAGGCTCTAACACTAGGGCTCCGATCTACACTCGCAGTGCTCTGGGCTCCACTTACTAGGCACCGAACTCTCGGAGATCTGTGGAGCTCGTGCTATTACCCCAACAATGTTTTTTCTTGTTTTAATTAATTACAACAACTCATGATAACCTATTGATATTTTCAGACCCCTCAGTCACGTTCAACTGACCGATATTTTTACATAATTAAGGTCTTTCACGACTCCAGTCGG
>MJUU01044156.1:175004-193897 GCA_002080025.1 Modiolus philippinarum | reverse complement strand
GTGAGGGGCCAGTATATGTGTAAAGTCTTCAGGTCATTGGAATCCAAAGCCAATTTAACAGATTTGTACCGAATATCCCGTCGATATCCACTTATAGTAAAGAATGTAAGTTACGTCCCAGTTTTTTTCTTGATTTTTTATCAGTTTCATTTTCATATCTCTTCAGTGTACATTCAATCGACACATTTTGAAATTCATAAACCAAAATGTGAAAGTTACCAATAACATCGAAGTAGAATGCCAAAATTAGCTTATGGAAGAGCTATGCGAGAGAGAGAACCTCCTTAGTTTTAAACATCTTTTTCTAAAATTTAGATATTACAAGTTTCCAAATAAAATAGGTTTCCGGACCAGCACAGTACCAAAGTACTGGCGAACAGACCAACCAGCAGAGGCTTCGGCAATAAATAAAAAATACTGATGTTACTCCGAGTTTAGTTTCTGCATATGACCATTTTGACAACTCATGTCTTCTCAGTGTAGATCAAATACAAACATTTGGAAACCCATTAAGCAAAAATATGTGCAAAAGCTGATATAAAACAAGTAAACAATAGGATCTAGATAGAAAGTCAAAAGCTAAGCAAGAGAAGATACTCCTTTAAGTCGTTTAAAACATTTTCTGAATTTCCGATAAAATAAAACACCAAACAAGAGGGCTTTCAAGAGCCTGTATCGCTCACCTGGGCCATTCCATTCCAACAATTTCAGACAATTCGAAAAACATTGGGCAGGGGTTCCCCACGTAATCCAGGTAATACCAATTGCAGAAATCCAAATATTCCAAGCCCCCTTTAAAAAAATTAGCAGGGGTTCCCATTACAATCTAGTTTATAAATATTTATGAAAAAAAATGTGACAGAATATTTTTTCCAAAGATTCAGTGTTCTGGCTTGGTTTAGCTACAGTATCCATTACATCCCATTTCAGACCACCATTCAAAAAAAATTGGGCAGGGGTTCCCTTTTTAATCCAGGTAATACATATTGCTGAAATCAATAATTAATGTTTGAGTTTCAGGAATTTTCTGAAATCAGAAGATTTTTTAGCTCGCTAGGACGAATGTCCGGAGAGCTATTGTCATACCCAGGGCGTCGGCGTCAGCAAAACTTTAACCTGGCTTGTGGAATTGAGACCAGAATAGCTAGGATGTTGATATTTGGTATGCGACTTCCTTGTGATGAGAGCTTTCTTCTGGAACTATACTTGTAGACAATTTGACCTTGACCTTGCCCTTAGGGCAATTTTTAAAAAGCTTTAACCTTACCTCTAGAAGGTAGGCTTTTAGTGGTAGGGTGTTCATATTTGGTATGTAACTTTCTTATGATGAGAGGTTTCTTCTGGTACCATGCTTGTAGACATTTTGACCTTGACCTTGCCCTGAGGGCAATTTTTAAAAAAAAAACTTTAACCTTGCCTATAGAAGGTAGGCTTTTAGTGATAGGGTGTTCATAGTTGGTATGTAACTTCCTTATGATGAGAGCTTTCTTCTGGTACCATACTTGTAGACATTTTGACATTGACCTTGCCCTGGAGGCAATTTGTAAAGAAAGCTATAAGCCGAGTGCAACTCGGCTGAAAATGTAGTCCTTTACATGCTGATCAGTTTTGCAATTTAAACTTGAACCCTATCTCAAGGTATTACATCACGAAAAATTTAACCAATAAAGGACATTTGCAATTTAAACTTGACCTCTATCTCAAGGTACATGTATTACATCACGAAAAATTTGACCAATAAAGGACAATAACTCCTATATCGGTACTTGGTTTTTCTTCAAAATTTGTATGAGGGTATATTTTGATATGCTGAACATTTTTTTTTTTGCAATTTAAACTTAACCTCTATCTCAAGCTCTTTTGAAATATAGGACAACAAATATATAAAATCATGAAAAATTTGACCAATAAACTTATCCTCTATCTATTATAAGATCTTTTAATGAAAAATAAAAAAATATTAAAATTTTGAAAAAAAAATCATGAAAAAGGTGAAATAACTCTAAAATGGGTCATCAGATTTTCGTCAAAACTGCAGGGTGGGTTGATCTTGTCATGCTGATCATTTTTAATCACGTCAGATTTTTGATATCTGCAACGATTTTTGATTTATTTGCCAAAACAGCAGTTCACCCCTATATTCTATTTTTAGTTACAGCGGCCATGTTGTTTTGCCCTCGAACTGACCGAACACATTTTTAAACTATATAACCTGTTGATGGCTCATGCCAAGTTTGATTTAAATTGGCCTAGTGGTTTCAGAGGAGAAGATTTTTTGAAAGAAGTTTACGACGGACGCCAAGTGATGGCAAAAGGTCATGCGGGCATAGCCAGATGAGCTAATAAAAACGGTTTTCGGGACAGCACCAAAGTACTTGGCTACTGGGTTGGTGAATACCTTCTGGGATTAACTGTTCCACAAGCAGAGGCCTCGGCCCAGTGGTAATAAATAACAAAATACCGTTTGCAAATGATCTACGAAATGGAACATTTTCTAGAATTAATAAATTCAGAGATGTTGCGCAGACAACTCAAGTATAATCTATTACCAATTCATCAAAAATGATAAAATTCAAACATGCACATTTTTGCAGAAAACTGCACAAAATTCAAAATCTTCACTGCATGCAAATCTGCAATATATTTACAAATGATCCACAAAATAAAAAGTCCTAGCATAAAACTGCAGGAGGTATTTATCTCCTGTTGACATGGGTAAAACAGTTTGTCGCGAGGGGAGGGGGGCTAGTTAATCAAAATACTGAATCAGTTTGCAAATGGTAAATAATACTCAAAATTTACACTTTTTCCGAATAAATTCGAAAGCACGTATACAACTCTAATCGGCTGGCATGATGAGGAAATGTCGGAGGTCGATGTTCTTTCTGTAGGGAAATCACTGTTTTCCGTAAGCCACACGGAATGAATCTAACATTTTTGACAATGTGCGCGTGTTTAAAGTATTGATTCCGCGCTCCAGCCGCAGAGATGACGTTTAGCATAACTTATTATGCGTGGGAGGTGTCAGGCAATAATAAGGAAAGTCTTGCTCAATACTACTGTACACAAACTGTGTGGAGAAACACCAAGATCAATATTGTAATAAGACCGAGGCAATAAGAAAAAGGGGGTGTCCAATTGGAAATTAAAGGAGATTTCTCCGAGCGGAGCGAGGCGCGAAAAATTTTTGGGGTATTTCTTAATAAAATATTAGGAAATTCATTAAAAAATACATGATTGTCCAGAAATAGTGGGGTTCCAACTTCAGAACCCCCATCTGGATCCGCCAATGACTGACCCCTTAAGACTTATTGTGTATGTGTGTGGGGGAAGGGTGTTCGTATAGAATACAAAATTTCCAGCCCTTACACATTTTTCCTTTCCTTTCAGTGGCAATCAAAAAGTAATTAAATTTCTTGTAAAATGTTGCTTTCCACGCGTTCGAAGAATTGCTTGATATATTTCGGTTGAACCTCTTGATATCCGGAAGCACTATGTCGGCTGAAACAACTGCAAAGGGAAATTAGTTGTACAATCCTGCAGATTCATACATAGGCAAATGCAAAACTTTTCAGATTTATCATCCCAAATCAAAGTGAAAAAAACTGCCAAAAGTCCAAAATTTGAAGGATAATCCATCCATGAAGAATGTGAATATCGGTCATAAGTTTGAGATTTTTATTTTCTCACGTTATTTCCATAGCTTCTAAAAAGTATATTATTAGCAGGTTCTGTACCATAAATGACGCTTCATACATTTGATTTTACAACAGTCAATTGCAATGTATTATTGCTGTTATTATTTACTGCTCTGTGATCTGGTAAGACCAAAAATGTAAAATTTTACTGACTCACTGCTCTGTAAACTGATATAAGACAAAATACACATTATCTCTTTAAGGAATTGGATATCCAACAGCCAAATGGATTGCAATGCTGGGGGCAACTGTTATCATTGCCTGTCGATCAGAACAGAAAGCTATGGAGGTAAGCTAACATAAATACGGGACTTTCGAGATAGGAATTCTCGTTTTATTGAAGGCGGAAACGATTGTTTCAAATAGAAGTAAGCAGAAATGCCTGGATTCCTGTCTATTGAAATAAACATTTACCACCTACAAACAAACTATTTACGAAATTGAAGTTCTTTAACTAAATTTTTATTGACGAAAAACAATTAACATGAAGCGCTACAAATAGGTTAAATATAAACCACCCTTAGCCCAAAATATTTTATAAATTATATGTTTATTAATTCTAATGAGTTGTATTGCCATTTCGGAAATTAATTCCTCAATAGCAGCACTAGAACCCAAATATAGTAAATCCACAATTTCACTGAATGTTTAAAATGCAAAAAACCAAACACAAAATCCGAATAATCAATGATTTCAAATATAGCTAAAGACAAAACTACGATGGCATAGGTTTTAGAATTTACATAATTTAGATAATTGTGAAATAAAGTGTGCACATGAGAGATAATCTCATGCACAAGTCCACCATATCTAAGAAAAATAAAGAGCATGCATTTCAAACACGGGCAATTGTTTTCCAACTCCACACTGCATTAAAAGACAAACTCCTGTATTAAATATTTTACAAAAGGATATGGAGCAAATGATCATGAGGCCATAACACATATGTTTACTCCAACTGCAATTGATTTTAATGGTTTTGAATGCCATTTCGGATATTAATTCCTCATCGGCAGCACTTTGTGATTCCCTCTCGATGTATTGATTTTTTTTCTTATAGTAGTTGAACTTTTTCCGATGACAACAGGACTCAAAAGTCCCATCTTGTATCTATATTAAGCTATGCATTGTATTTTCAATGTGAACTCGGACAGACTATACGACGTAACAGTTAACATTTGTAATTTTCAGTGTACAACTTAATACAAGACCAATTACATGTCTGGACCTGCGTCACCGTCACTCATGTTCAGCTTAGAAAGTGTTTTTTTTTTCAATCTAACAGAATATTATGTATAGGTTTACCAATTCAAACAAGTATTCATTTACCTTATTACCAAAAATTCTTCAAATGCAAGTTATAATTGAGATTATATTAAGTTCAACCCTGTTACCATCTTCGCTAGCAAAGGGTTACGATCCGCTCCTCTCAGCTTTACCTAAATGGCAGATCAAGTAACTAAATACCGAAGTTACTGTGAATTTAATTTCTGCATATGCGCATTTCGACAACTTATGTCTCATCAGTGCAGATAAAATCTAAACGTTTGGAAAGAGTTAAAAAACTGATAAGAGAACAAATAACCAAAATCATCAAAATATAACGCCAAAATTAGCTAAGGACAGAGCTTTGCGAGAGGGAGATACTCCTTAGTTTTTACAAAATTTACAAAAAATTAGATATTGCAAAGTTCCAAATAGAATATGCTTTCGGGTCAGCACCGAAGTACTGACTACTGGGCTGGATTTCTGTAGTCTCAAATCCACGTCTTTGATTGGTTGCAGTTAACCTTCACTGCAGCCAATATTCAGATTTTGAATATATATCAAAACAATAAAACTTAAAATATTGCGTTTAGTGATTTTTCTATTTTGCAAAATTTCCATGATTTAATTATCTTTCTTTACTTTTGAAGGGTTATTTCCTTGAAGGTGAATTGTTGTATTATTAGATGCAATAAATAATCATTTATTATTACAATAAATTATACTGAAACTCTTACTTCAAAGGGAGATAATTTGAAAGTGATGTTTCACAAATTGTGGCTCAATCCGCCAAGGGTGAAGAGGAGAGAATCTGATCGCAACCCTTGGCTAGCGAAGATGCCCTATTACTGTAATAGACAAAAAAGAAGAAAAAAAACAAAACTAAATGTACAGAGTTGAACAAAGCATAAAATGAAAATAGTCCATATCACTTCAGCAAAGGTGAAAACCATATCTGAGTTTCAAATAAACACATACTTTGAATCTTTATGAGAAAACATGAAAGCAATGCAAAAATTCAAGAATAGCTGCCCATGGTCAATGCATTCCAAACTCTGCAACGTCTCGAGACAAAAATTGAGTACCATGATGATATATATTTTTTAAAATCAAAACTGGCCTAAAGGGGAGGTTCACATCACCAATGTGTTCAAACAACAGTAAAAACTTTCAAAGTATTTAGTCAGAAATGTTAATCTTTCAGATAACACAAAACGGGCACTGTAATGTTAAAATATGCTGAAAAATGACTAAGTTCAACAATGCATAAAGTTGACATTTTTTTTCAAATCTGCCCAAAAAGGCAGGTGCACATCTTCAATGTGTCAAGAACAACTCTGTAAAGTTTCAAAAGCACCAGATATAAGGAGTCAGAGTTTCAGATTACACAAACTCACTACTGTAATGTTAAAATTTAATGAATTTAATGAAAAAATGACTAAGTTCAACAATGCATAAATTCGACAATTTTTATCCAAATCTCACCAAAAGGGGCGGTGCACATCTTCAATGTGTTCAGAACAAATGTGCAAAGTTTCAAAAGCATCAGGTATAAGGTGTCTTAGTTTCAGATTACACAAACTCAGTACAGTAATATTAAAATTTGATGAAAAAATGACTAATTTCAACAATAGATAAATTCGACAATTTATATCCAAATCTCACCAAAAGGGGAGGTGCACATCTTCAATTTGTCCAGAACAACAAGTTTCAAAAGTATCGGGTTAAAGGTGTCGGAGTTTCAGATTATACAAACTTGGTACCCCCAAAGCGTGACGGACAGACGGACGGAGTCAAGCGGCTCCTAGACCTGCGGTCACCGTTGGTGACGCAGGTAATAGGCATTTTGGTTAACATTTCGAAGAAATTATTATAGTATAAAGAATCGGCCATGAGTGCCGAACAACGCTGAAGGGTTAAAAGAGTTTCAGAACTCTGTTTAATCCATTGCGTTGTTCGACAAGAGTGACATTATTTTTGATATTCATCACGGTCGATTAGTTAGACTTACTATTATATAGATTTTGTAATCTATAAACAGATTTTAGTTGCAATTTTATGGGGATTATTTCTTTCATATCAATGCGTCAGATGTTAAAATTGATGATAAATTTATGACGTCATTTCCTATCGTGAAAATGTATTGTTTATTTTCACTGAGTGAAAATATCAGTTTTGTTCAACAAAGAAAGCTCGGTAAATCACCACAATCTCTGTTCTAATGTCACTAATGTATGTTTCACGATTCCAGCGAAATATTTCAGAGTTTGTAAATAAAAATGCAAACCTCGCAAGAAGGAAAAAGATGGTAACCAATAACTGATACAATAGACAATGTCGTAACTTCCTTTTCTCCCATATGAGCAGCTCTATTATCTTAAACTAAAGAGATAATTTGCTGTCTTTTACTTATAACTGAGCTGTGTGTAAAACATTGGCATATATAAATTTACTAAATTTTCTGTATAAAGGTGATTTAACCAGAAATAGAAGCATGGTTTTTTAATAAAACTGGCGAATTAATTCTATATCCGACTTTTTGTGAGATGAAGTGAAAATAAATAAAAGTGCCAATTCTAAATCTTAACAAATAACTGATTTCACCAATTCTTAAGTTTAAGATGAATAATGAGAAACCTCGGTCGGTTATCTCCCTGTACCAAGTTAGTTATATATGGTTAAAAGGGAGATAATTTTTATTTAAATATTGAAAGAGGCTATTGATTTGCTAATTAAACTTATTTACACTTTGAACCATACAAAACTAACTAGGTACAGGGAGATAACCGACTGAGGTTTCTCATTGATATCACAAATTTATTATACAGTTATAATAAGTTTATAATATTTATTCTTTTAGTATCATTGGTTAAGTGTAAGATAAATAATTTATACCATCGATTCTAAATCTTAAACAAATAGCAAATATCACCAGTTCTTATACCTAAGACAAATAATAGTTAACTCCCATTATAACATCATAGACAAGTAACACATCGCACCAATTCTTTTATCTAAGCCAAATTCTGAGAGTAAGTGAGAACCGAACCGTAAGTCTAAAACGAACAATCCAAGGACAACGGCAACATCGGAAAAACAAAAACATACTAGTATTAATTGTGTTTGGATGCAAACACAAGAAGTCTCCCAAACGAACTGGCATCAGTCGCCATTTTGAAGTCTTTGGGACCGGAACCCAATTTTACACTTGATAGGTAACCTTCCTGTAAAATTTCATCCAATTGTGAACACTTTGATGTTCCCGCCTTTTTTGCCGTTTCCATGACAACGGTCGACATTTTGAGGTCTTGGAGACCGGAACCCATTGCTACACTTGTCAAGCAACCTTCCTGTAAAATTTCATTCAATTCTGAGTAGTTTGATTTTACCGCCTTTTTTTACCGTTTCCATGGTAACCGGTGCCATTTTGAAAACTCTGAGACCTTTAGGATCAAATTTGGATCTATATCTATCATCCCATGAAGTTTCATCAAGTTTGGACCACTGGTCTCTGAGAAATCCTTCGGACAAAACTGAGGCGGAACACGGATGAAAGGATTATAAGAACAAGTTATAACTGTGTTCGCAAGCGAAACACAAAAGTCTCCCAAACGAATTCCCATATCGGATTTCTGGGCATTTAAAAAAAATTGAGCGGGGGTTTCCGTTATAGTTTACTGCATACATATAGTTGAAATCAAAACATATCACACAGCAGAAAACACGTTTTTCTCAAAATAATAGCTTTTTGGCTCGGTTTCCACGGCAAACAAATGCTCCATTATCCATAACAATGAATTTCATACTTTGTTTCAAAAAAATTTGGGCAGGGGTTCCAAATAATACATATTTTTCTAGTTTGATTTTTACTTTGAGTCTTATTGTGTATTTATTTTTAGCCATTCACCACACATAGGGGAGGGTTTGGATCCAAGAAAACGAGTTTAACCCCACCGCAATTTTTGCGCCTGTCCCAAGTCAGGAATATGTTGGTCATTGGCTTGTCCTTGTCTTCTTATAAAATTTTAGTTTCTTGATATTTGGGTTATTGGATGTGGTTTGTTTCCATTGATTTATTCACTTTTTTACCTTTACGGGGCCATTTAGGGCTTACTATATGGTGTGAGGTTCCTCACTGTGTTGAAGACCATATGGTGACCCTTAGATGTTTTGTTATTGGTCGTTTTAACCTGGATATGGGATGTTGTCTCCTTGACATTTACCCCATTTCCTTTCTTTTTCATATATAGCTGTAACGAAAATACAATTGTCAATAAAAAACGCCTTTTCTCAAAATTTCAATTTTTTGCATGGTTTCCATGGCAACAGTACTAATTTTGAAAATTATAGCATTTTGGCTTGGTTTCCATGGTAACCAAATGCTCCATTATCCATAACGATGAATTTCATACCTTGATTCAAAAACATTTGGGCAGGGGTTCCCCTTATAACCTAAATAATACATATAGCTGTAAATGAAAATACAATTACCAATAATAAATGCGTTTTCTCAAAATTTCAATTTTTTTGTATTGTTTCCATGGCAACGGTACTAATTCTATGGCGCCCTTTCTTACATGACAAACATCTTTCCTATGAAGTTTCATGGAGTTACAGTTACTAGTTTTCAAGATACAGTGAAAAAATGGTGAAAAAAAATTCAAAATTTCATTTTTCCATAGGGTTAACATGGAGGACCCCACCCCTATTTCAGCCCCACAAAAGTACCCTTAATGAACCCCTATCTGAATTTTGTTTGGATGTTGCACAACTAGATATATGGGGCTATCATTCTACAAAGTTTGTAAGCTTTAGGTCAAATGTTCTCTGAGATCTGTTTCGGACAAGTTCACGCGGACGAGAATAAAGAAAAAGGAATAATAACAAGTTATAACTGTGTTCGCAAGCAAAACACAAAAGTCTCCAAACGAACTCCCATATCCGATTCCTTGGCATTATAAAACCCCCTTCAAAAAAAATTTGAGCAGGGGTTCCCCGTATAATTTGCTTTATACATATAGCTGAAATCAAAACATAACATAGCTGAAATCAAAACATAACACACAGCAGAAAACACGTTTTTCTCAAAATTATAGCTTTCTTGTTTGGTTTCCATGGCAACCAAATGCTCCAATATCCATTACAACCAATTTCATACCTCATTTCAAAAAAAAAATTGGGCAGGGGTTCCCCTTATAATTTACTTTATACATATAATCGAAATCAAAACATAACACACAGTAGAAAACACGTTTTTCTCAAAATTATAGCTTTCAAGCTTGGTTTCCATGGCAAATAAATGCTNATTCAAACAAGTATTCATTTACCTTATTACCAAAAATTCTTCAAATGCAAGTTATAATTGAGATTATATTAAGTTCAACCCTGTTACCATCTTCGCTAGCAAAGGGTTACGATCCGCTCCTCTCAGCTTTACCTAAATGGCAGATCAAGTAACTAAATACCGAAGTTACTGTGAATTTAATTTCTGCATATGCGCATTTCGACAACTTATGTCTCATCAGTGCAGATAAAATCTAAACGTTTGGAAGACCATTAACTCAAAGAGTTAAAAAACTGATAGAGAACAAATAACAAAAATCATCTAAATATAACGCCAAAATTAGCTAAGGACAGAGCTTTGCATGAGGGAGATACTCCTTAGTTTTTACAAAATTTACAAAAAATTAGATATTGCAAGGTTCCAAATAGAATCGGCTTTCGGGTCAGCACCGAAGTACTGACTACTGGGCTGGATTTCTGTAGTCTCAAATCCACGTCTTTGATTGGTTGCAGTTAACCTTCACTGCAGCCAATATTCAGATTTTGAATATATATCAAAACAATAAAACGTAAAATATTGCGTTTAGTGATTTTTCTATTTTGCAAAATTTCCATGATTTAATTATCTTTCTTTACTTTTGAAGGGTTATTTCCTTGAAGTCAAATATATTGTGAATTGTTGTATTATTAGATGCAATAAATAATCATTTATTATTACAATAAATCATACTGAAACTCTTACTTCAAAGGGAGATAATTTGAAAGTGATGTTTCACAAATTGTTGCTCAATCCGCCAAGGGTGAAGAGGAGAGAAGCTGATCGCAGCCCTTGGCTAGCGAAGATGCCCTATTACTGTAATAGACAAAAAAAAAGAAGAAAGAAAAAACCAAATGTACAAAGTTGAACAAAGCACAAAATGAAAATAGTCCATATCACTTCAGCAAAGGTGAAAACCATATCTGAGTTTCAAATAAACACATACTTTGAATCTTTATGAGAAAACATATGAAAGCAATGCAAAAATTCAAGAATAGCTGCCCATGGTCAATGCATTCAAAACTCTGCAACGTCTCTGGACAAAAATTGAGTACCATGATGATATACATTTTTTTAAATCAAAACTGGCCTAAAGGGGAGGTTCACATCACCAATGTGTTCAAACAACAGTAAAAACTTTCAAAGGTATTTAGTCAGAAATGTTAATCTTTCAGATAACAGAAAACTGGCACTGTAATGTTAAAATATGCTGAAAAATGACTAAGTTCAACAATGCATAAAGTTGACATTTTATTTTCAAATTTGCCCAAAAAAGCAGGTGCACATTTTCAATGTGTCAAGAACAACTCTGTAAAGTTTCAAAAGCACCAGATATAAGGAGTCAGGGTTTCAGATTACACAAACCCACTAGTGTAATGTTAAAATTTAATGAAAAAAATGACTAAGTTCAACAATGCATAAATTCGACAATTTTTATCCAAATCTCACCAAAAGGGGAGGTGCACATCTTCAATGTGTTCAAAACAAGTGTGCAAAGTTTCAAAAGCATCAGGTATAAGGTGTCTGAGTTTCAGATTACACAAACTCAGTACCGTAATATTAAAATTTGATGAAAAAATGACTAATTTCAACAATAGATAAATTCGACAATTTTTATCCAAATCTCACCAAAAGGGAAGGTGCATATCTTCAATGTGTTCAGAACAACTGTGCAAAGTTTCAAAAGCATCAGGTATACGGTGTCAGAGTTTCAGATTACACAAACTTAGTACCTAATGTTAAAATTTGATGAAAAATTGACTAAGTTCAACAATGGATAAATTCCACATTTTTTCCCAAATCTCACCAAAAAGGGAGGTGCACATCTTCAATGTGTCCAGAACAACAAGTTTCAAAAGTATCGGGTTAAAGGTGTCGGAGTTTCAGATTATACAAACTTGGTACCCCCAAAGCGTGACGGACAGACGGACGGAGTCGAGCGGCTCCTAGACCTGCGGTCACCGTTGGTGACGCAGGTAATAGGCATTTTGGTTAACATTTCGAAGAAATTATTATAGTATAATCGGCCATGAGGCCGAACAACGCTGAAGGGTTAAAAGAGTTTCAGAACTCTGTTTAATCCATTGCGTTGTTCAACAAGAGTGACATTATTTTTGATATTCATCACGGTCGATTAGTTAGACTTACTATTATATAGATTTTGTAATCTATAAACAGATTTTAGTTGCAATTTTATGGGGATTATTTCTTTCATATCAATGCGTCAGATGTTAAAATTGATGATAAATTTATGATGTCATTTCCTATCGTGAAAATGTATTGTTTATTTACACTCGAGTGAAAATATCAGTTTTATTCAACTAAGAACGCTCGGTAAATCACCACAATCTCTGTACTAATGTCACTAATGTATGTTTCACGATTCCAGCGAAATATTTCAGAGTTTGTAAATAAAAATGCAAACCTCGCAAGAAGGAAAAAGATGGTAACCAATAACTGATACAATAGACAATGTCGTAACTTCCTTTTCTCCCATATGAGCAGCTCTATTATCTTAAACTAAAGAGATAATTTGCTGTCTTTTACTTATAACTGAGCTGCGTGTAAAACATTGGCATATATAAATTTACTAAATTTTCTGTATAAAGGTGATTTAACCAGAAATAGAAGCATGGTTTTTTAATAAAACTGGCGAATTAATTCCAAATCCGACTTTTTGTGAGATGAAGTGAAAATAAATAAAAGTGCCAATTCTAAATCTTAACAAATAACAGATTTCACCAATTCTTAAGTTTAAGATGAATAATGAGAAACCTCGGTCGGTTATCTCCCTGTACCAAGTTAGTTATATATAGTTAAAAGGGAGATAATTTTTATTTAAATATCAAAAGAGGCTATTGATTTGCTAATTAAACTTATTTCCACTTTGAACCATACAAAACTAACTAGCACTTGGGATTTTCCTGCCTTTTTACCACTTCCATGGCAACATTCACCATTTTGAAGTCTTGAAGACCGGAACTCAATTCTAAACATGTTAGGCAACCTTCCTGTAAAATTTCATCCCATTCTGAGCACTTTGATTTTCCCGCCTTTTTCACCGTTTCCATGGCATCAGTCGCCATTTTGAAGTCAATTCTACACATGTCAGGCAATCTTCCTGTAAAATTTCATTCAATTCTAAGCACTTTTATTTTCCCGCCCTTTTTACCATTTCCATGGCATCAGTCGCCATTTTGAAGTCTTGGAGACCGGAACCCAATTTTACACTTGATAGGTAACTTTCCTGTAAAATTTCATCCAATTCTGAACACTTTGATTTTCCCGCCTTTTTTGCCGTTTCCATGGCAACGGTCGACATTTTGAGGTCTTGGAGACCGGAACCCATTGCTACACTTGTCAAGCAACCTTCCTGTAAAATTTCATTCAATTCTGAGCACTTTGATTTTACCGCCTTTTTTACCGTTTCCATGGTAACCGGTGCCATTTTGAAAACTCTGAGACCTTTAGGATCAAGTTTGGATCTATATCTATCATCCCATGAAGTTTCATCAAGTTTGGACCACTGGTCTCTGAGAAATCCTTCGGACAAAACTGAGGCGGAACACGGAAAAAAAGAATAATAAGAACAAGTTATAACTGTGTTCGCAAGCGAAACACAAAAGTCTCCCAAACGAATTCCCATATCGGATCTCTGGGCATTATAAAACCCCTTTTTTAAAAAAATTGAGCAAGGGTTCCCGTTATAGTTTACTGCATACATATAGTTGAAATCAAAACATATCACACAGCAGAAAACACGTTTTTCTCAAAATAATAGCTTTTTGGCTCGGTTTCCACGGCAACCAAATGCTCCATTATCCATAACAATGAATTTCATACTTTGTTTCAAAAAAAATTTGGGGCAGGGGTTCCAAATAATACATATTTTTCTAGTTTGATTTTTACTGTGAGTCTTTTTGTGTATTTATTTTTAGCCATTCACCACACACAGGGGGAGGGTTTGGATCCAAGAAAACGAGTTTAACCCCTACGCAATTTTTGCGCCTGTCCCAAGTCGGGAATATGTTGGTCATTGGCTTGTCCTTGTCTTCTTATAAAATTTTAGTTTCTTGATATTTAGGTTTTTGGATGTGGTTTGTTTCCATTGATTTATTCACTTTTTTACCTTTTCGGGACCATTTAGGGCTTACTATATGGTGTGAGGTTCCTCACTGTGTTGAAGACCATATGGTGACCCCTAGATGTTTTGTTTTTGGTCGTTTTAACCTGGATATGGGATGTTGTCTCCTTGACATTTACCCAATTTCCTTTCTTTTTCATATAAAGCTGTAATGAAAATACAATTGTCAATAATAAATGCTTTTTCTCAAAATTTCAATTTTTTGTATGGTTTCCATGGCAACAGTACTAATTTTGAAAATTATAGCATTTTGGCTTGGTTTCCATGGTAACCAAATGCTCCATTATCCATAACCATGAATTTCATACCTTGATTCAAAAACATTTGGGCAGGGGTTCCCCTTATAACCTAAATAATACGTATAGCTGTAAATGAAAATACAATTACCAATAATAAATGCGTTTTCTCAAAATTTCAATTTTTTTGTATTGTTTCCATGGCAACGGTACTAATTCTATGGCGCCCTTTCTTACATGACAACCATCTTTCCTATGAAGTTTCATGGAGTTACAGGTACTAGTTTTCAAGATACAGTGAAAAAATGGTGAAAAAAATTCAAAATTTCATTTTCCCATAGGGTTAACATGGAGGACCCCACCCCTATTTGAGCCCCCCAAAAGTACCCTTAATGAACCCCTATCTGAATTTTGTTTGGATGTTGCACAACTAGATATATGGGGCTATCATCCTACAAAGTTTGTAAGCTTTAGGTAAAATGGTCTCTGAGATCTGTTTCGGACAAGTTCACGCGGACGACAATAAAGAAAAAGGAATAATAACAAGTTATAACTGTGTTCGCAAGCAAAACACAAAAGTCTCCCAAACGAACTCCCATATCCGATTCCTGGGCATTATAAAACCCCCTTCAAAAAAAATTTGAGCAGGGGTTCCCCGTATAATTTGCTTTATACATATAGCTGAAATCAAAACATAACACACAGCAGAAAACACGTTTTTCTCAAAATTATAGCTTTCTTGCTTGGTTTCCATGGCAACCAAGTGCTCCAATATCCATTACAACCAATTTCATACCTCATTTCAAAAACAAATTTGGGCAGGGGTTCCCCTTATAATTTACTTTATACATATAATCGAAATCAAAACATAACACACAGTAGAAAACACGTTTTTCTCAAAATTATAGCTTTCAAGCTTGGTTTCCATGGCAAATAAATGCTGCATTATCCATTACAACCAATTTTATACTTTGCTTCAAAAAACATTTGGGCAGGGGTTCCCCTTATAACCTAAATAATACATATAGCTGTAATACAATTATCAACAAAAAATACTGTTTTCTCAAAATTTCCATTTTTTGGAATGGTTTCCATGGCAACCATACTAATTTTTAAATATGCAATGCTGTTAAACTTTATCTGACATTACACACAACCTTTCCATCAATTTTGAAGCATCTAGTATTAATAGTTTTTGAGTTACAGTGAAACATTCAAAATTTCAATTTCCCATAGGTTTACTATAGGACGACCCCACCCCTTTTTGAGCCCCCCAGATGTACCATTATTGGACCCCCTTGAAAAATGTTTTGCTGTGTGCACATCTAGATATATGGGCATAACATCCTACAAAGTTTGAAAGGTCTAGGTCTAATGGTCTCTGAGATTTTCAATGGACAAGTTCATTGCGACGAGAAGAAAGGGAAAGAAGAATAATAAAAATGTATAATTGTATCAGGATGCTGATACAAAAGTCTCCCAAACGAACTCCCAAATCAGAAATCTGGGCTACAAATCACTCCCACACAACCTATGCAACCTGTCTGGCGAGTTTTCTTAAATTCTGAGCACTTTCAATTTTCCCGCCTTTTTCTGTTTCTATGGCAACGGATGCCATTTTGAAGTCTTGGACACCGGAAACCAATTCCTCATGTCTTAAGTAACCTTCCTGTAATTTTTCATCTAACTCCAAGCACTTTGATTTTCCCGCCTTTTTTGCCGTTTCCATGGCAATGGGTGCCATTTTGAAGTCTTGGACACTAGAAATCAATTCCCCATGTCCTAAGCTACCTTATTGTAAATTTTGATCCAATTCCGAGCACTTTGATTTTCCCGCCTTTTTTGTCGTTTCAATGGCAACCGGTGCCATTTTGAAAAATCCAAGACCTGTTTGCACTTCTTGGTATAGGGTTCCACCTTCCTATGAAGTTTGGTCAAGATTGGACCAGCAGTCTCTGAGAAAATGGTCGAACAAATTTTTGGCGGAAAGAGAAGAAGAAGATCAAGAATAAAAAAAAATAATAAGACTTGAGTAAAAACAATAAGTCTCCCCAAACTTCGTTTGGGAGACTTAATAATAAGAAACGCAACAAAAACAATAAGTCTCCCAACTTCGTTTGGGAGACTTAATAAGAAACGCAACAAGAACAATAAGTCTCCGAAACTTCGTTTGGGAGACTTAATAAGAAACACAGCAAAAACAATAAGTCTCCACAAACTTCGTTTGGGAGAATTAATAAGAAACACAGCAAAAACATTAAGTCTCCCCAAACTTCGTTTGGGAGACTTAAATATGAATACGACGCAGAAAAGAAGATTTGAAGACACACACACATACCAAGATGAACAACACGGACCCAATAAAAAACCATTTGTTAGATCAGGTGCACCGGTAATGTAAGCATCTCCTGCTTCTTATAAGACACTTGCCTCGTTGAACATGTCAACTCCGGTAGTAAAGTCAAATCCAGTAGAGGAAAAACAAACTTTAGTTGTAAAGAGAAAGATCTGTTGTCATCTGGGCAACAGGTATCTCGTAACAGTATCGTCGACCGTAAACTTCTATAGTGATGACTTTGGGCATACCCTTGCTTAAGTAGAATATTTGTTAGCAGCTGAGCTCTATCAAGGTAGTAACTCTATCGAACACAGGCCCTTGAATAGCGAATGAATTGAGAGATGTAAACTCCATATGCTGGCGATTAAAAATAGTTGGCACTAAATCCTAATTGAAAACAAATAAAAACAACCACTAATTCTTAAATTGAATACACATAATAAGGCATCAATTCTTATAGACATGTAGTTCAGGTAACTTTTACCTTTTAATTTTTTTAAACTCTACAAGAAAATTGTAACAGATATTTATAAAATGAAAAGTAACTTTAACTTTGCTTACTTTGATGTCACCAGTTTTGTTTCCTCGTTATTGCCACTTTTCTTTTCACTTTTGATATTGGAATCTTCCCTTAGACTTCTTGCTTTGGTATTCGTGTGTCGATGTTTTCTGTTCCTCAAAATAACCTTCAAATATTTGGTCATACTCGTAGATACAATTTTAACTAACGGGTCTGGATCATGAGATGTAGAAACAAGGCTTAACTTTTGCTTCCTTGTGGAATTTGAATCTTTCTGCAAAGTCGCTATAGTCTTAAGTATGGAGAGCATTTTACTATCTCTTCACGTTATATATTCTGTTTAAGTAACCCAGAATCAGTAGTCTTTCAATCTTCTAAGTCAGCTCAAACCCCCTTATCTGCTGAAAATAAAAATTCCTCCCCATTGTCAATACCATGTCCACATCTTATTACTATTGCTCGATAACAGTATTAATATTTTACTTATTACTAATACATTTGTATTAATGCTGACAATAATGTCATTAAGAAAACATTTATGAGTAGTTTCTTTCTGCTTTCTTTAATACTGTGTCTCTTTGGTGAATGTTAACGAAATTTTAAATCAAAACCCTGACTAAAAATAGTTGATTTATGAATTGTTCTTCAAATTAGCATTTACTGGGTTGAGTTTAAGTGAATTTTCGATAGCTTATTTTTACCCTAACATGCAACCTCATTGTAGGCAATCGACCGGATGAAGTTAGAATTTCAAACGGAAAAAGAAAAAGGCACACAAGGAGTGAAGGACACTGATGAATTATCTGTGGAATTTATGCAATTTGATCTGACATCCCTCAAATCAACGAAAGCTTTTGTTGAGAAATTTAAGGAATCTGGAAGGAAACTTAATATTTTGATATGTAATGCAGGAATAGCCTATGTACCACTAGGTAAGTAGTGTGTGTGTAACATTAAATAGTGTACGCCGTGAAATACTGTCCGGTTTTACAATTGTTACCTATGGTAATGTCCGAGGACAGAATAAAACGCATTGATAAACATGAAATATTGTCCTCTTGGATTTTCCAATGAAATATGTAACAGGAAGGACACTTTTTCACAGGACACTATTTTGGTTTACATATGTGCCAAAGCTTAGTAGCGTATGTACCACTAGGTAAGTGCTATGCAGAAATAGAGTATATATCACCAGTAAATGCAATGAAGAAATAGAGAATGTACCAGTAGGCAATGTAATGGCACAGAAAGAGTTTGTGCAACTAGGTAAGTGTAATGGCTGAAATCTCTAAGAATGACATTTTACCGTAGCAAAATAGCCTACAGAGAGGTTTTTCTGAAACACATCGTCAGCAAATGGAAGCCTTATTC
>MJUU01044156.1:132853-157625 GCA_002080025.1 Modiolus philippinarum | reverse complement strand
AGATCCTGCGACTCGATGCTGAGGCGGATCTCGGTGCCGGATCTATTCAGCTGCGTCCCGGTGATGGGATGGTATTCGAAGAATTCGTACTCCTGGACGCTTTCGTCGAAAGTCAATCCTTCGGTGATTATAAGCATATCAGCCATCATATATTTATTTATAGCGTCGGACGAAGTCGTGGATGGTGGCGATGCCCCCGCCCGAGATGAGATTATTGAGATGGGTCCTCTTGGTCTTGGCGGTAGGTGGGGCTTCTTGGGCTTCTTGTGGGTCGCTCGATGAACGACGTGGTCTACGGCTTTCGTCGCTCCTTTCTCCAATCCCTTGATGGCTGCATTGGAAGCCTCGCTCACGGCCTTGCTTCCCAACGTCTTCGCGGAAGAAGAGGTGAATACTCGTCCGGCCAGACTGGCGATGGTATCGAATAATCCTCGCCCACCGACTACATATCTCCAGCGATATCCGTGATTCACTACTAAAGGCATTTATTTAGAGGAGCTTTCGATGCAGCGTCTCGTACTCCTTCCTGCTGATATGCTTGGCTTTCTTCATGGCGTCGAGGATGGCCACGGTTTCGTTTCGCACCCCATTATTCCCAGCCTTATCTGCGGCGGCGCAAAGATCGAGGCGATCCAGCAACTGGTCGAAGCATTTGGGAAGAAAGACGGCCCGGACCCCACTCCCATACTTATCTTGCTTATAGAGGTGCGAGACGATCTCCTTCAACTTCTTGCTTTTGCTAGCCTTGGGGGTCTGCGAGACTGTAGAATTGCCTTGATACATGGCATTCGACGCTCGTAGAATATCGCCATAGGTATTCAGGTCGTCCACTTCGAAATCTTCGGGATGTTTCAAAACCATGAGCTCCCATAGGCCGGGGATACCCCTATAGCGCTCGTCATCGACGATGATATCGTCACCGTCGAAAGTGACGGGGAGACTTCCGATCATGATGGCGCCGTCTTCCACTCGCAATTTAAAGGTATGATCTGCTTTGGGAGTCATACTGAGCTGAAGATAATGGGTGGCTCGCGGACCGAGATTTGTAGTTAGGGCTTTCCCGATGGGAAGTGGGTCGTCGTCGTCATAATCGGCGGCAGGAGGAAGGGCAGGCACGGGGGCGGGTAGGGCGATTTCATCGATCTTTTTGGTGATCTGAGAAGCGGTCTCCTTTTGCGTCTCGACGACGGGCTTGAATATCTTGGAAAGATCGCGACTGAGTCCGATCTTATCTAGACGACGCTGCATATCGCTGGCCTGGATGCTACGCTTCGTCTCTTGCAAATCTCTGGCAAGCGCCTCATGCTGCTTGGGGTCGGTGATCTTGATAAACGTCATTTTATTTAGAGCATCGCGAACGCCTTTAGGCGATGGATCGAACGCTATTAGGCGATGGATCGAACGCTATCGGGCGTTGGAACGAACGCTATGGGCGTTGGAACGAACGCTATGGGGCGTTTAGAGGCGATGGATCGAACGCTATGGGGCGTTGGAACGAACGCTATGGGGCGCTGATAGGTGATGGATCGAACGCTATGGGGCGTTGGAACGAACGCTATGGGGCGATGGAACGAACGCCCCTAGGCGTGGTAGGCGATGGTTCATCTTTGCATTTGGGGGAGCAGAAGACTTCCATCCTCTCCAAGATTTTATGATCATACTCCCTTGCCATCCGGATTTTTACACCCGATCAGAGAGTGGCAAATTTGGGCACGTATTTAGCCTCCTCGTGGATACGATGCAAAGCTTGCCGCGAGCGATCGGAGCTCCACATCGGCAGCATGCCTTAAGAAATAGCCTCGAATGCCTCTTGCATTTATCGCTTGGCGATATGGAAGGGTACGTGCATTGATGGCCTCGAACTGTCTTGATGCAGCACTGGGGTCCGGGCGGTGGCTTAGCTTTGCGGCGGGAGTGGGAATTATAGGTCCTTCCTTCGAAATCTTGATCGCCGAAGCGATGAGTGTACTTTTCAGCTCCGCATCTGCCACAACCGTATCCTGGGATCCCACGGTTCAGGATCCTACCATCAATAAGCACTCTCTCCCACTGATGCTCACATTCAGGAGATGGGGTCTTAGGAGATTCTCCAAATTCTCGATCCAAATCCCTTTGATTCTTCAGAAAAAATTCCTCCAAGTGATTCATTCTTTATCTTAGACTCGATAGAATTCATCCAGATTGCATCGATATTTTCCAGCCGTCTTGGGGCTCGTGAGATCGATGGTCATGAATCCGTGAGGCTTGGCCCAACAGTGATCGCATAGGGCATCGAATTGGGCGGGGGTAAGATCGCCGCAATGATCCCGGCGGATATGATCGCGATTCTTGGCATCCTGCTCGAAGAGGCAGATGAAATTAGCATTCTCTCGGATCGATTGCCGCGATAGCTTGAAGTAATTTTGGCAGAGATAAAAGCAATCCAAGTTATTATGCCGACTGCGCACGTAGTAATCTTCGCACTTGCTCTGCTTGCTCAGCATCAGATCGTCGAAGACCATGAGATTTTTGCGGGCGGGATCGAGATCTCGAGGATCGGGCACGTCGCTCGCCTCCTCGAAGAAGAAAGCTTCGATGCCGCTAGACTTGGGCGGTGGCTTCATCATCTGCACGACATCGATCAAAGAGTGGGGATAGCAATCCTTGATGGAGAGAAGGTCGCGGATATCGTCTTTCGAAAATCCTTTCCCCAGCGCCTGCCGCAGCAGCTGATAGATGGGCTGGTGGAGCGATTTTCCGAAGACGTAGAGGTGATCGTAATCGAGCCATCCGTCGCGCAGGAGGATATTATTCAGCAAAGTCATCTTGCCGCAATCCGATTTCCCGATGATCAGCCCTCGGATGGATCGCTGCGGGAGGAGAAAATGGTTATGCCGACGACTCGTGGCGAGCTCATCGTAGGTAAGGTCTTCAACGTCCATTTATCTATATAAAATGGCAATGTTCTGCTTGAAATGCAAGAAGAAGACGGAGACGAAAGGCTTGAGCGAGGTGGTGGCAAGCAATGGGAGGCTGCGGAAGGTCGGAACCTGCGCCGTCTGCGGCTCCCATAAATCCCAATTTACGGGCGCCGGGCTCTGGAATAAGATGCTCAATCGCATGCCCGTAGAAATGCACTTACCGGGGCATAATTTCACCGGCCCCGGGACTAAGCTTCATAAGCGTCTGAATGCAGACGGCACCCCCAAACCTTGGTCGATGCCCATCAATCGCGTGGATAAGGCTTCCTATCATCACGATCTCTGCTATGCTCAGCATCAGGATACGGCCGGCCGCAATTCCATCTGCGATAAGACCATGCTCAAGGAGCTGGACGGCATTCAGCAGCCATAATCGGCACCAAAGCTCGATTTGGGCTGGGCGTGAAAAAAAAGTCCGATGGTCGGATGAGCTAGCCGAAGAGCTGCACAAGCTAGTCCGGCGCAAATTTCAAAAGCGTCGCGTGATGGTAGGCGGAGTGGATGAGATCTGGGCTGCCCATCTCGTAGATATGAGCGCCTTCTCCCGCGATAATCGAGGCTTCAAATACCTTCTGAGCATCATCGACGTCTTTTCCAAATACGGCTTGTTGGTGCCGCTAAAGGATAAGAAAGGCGCCACGGTGCGAGATGCCTTCCGGACCGTCTTCAAGGATCGCACGCCCGAGAAGCTATGGACCGATAAGGGCACGGAATTTTACAATCGCGACGTGAAGGATCTGCTCCGGAAAAACGACGTCGATCTTTACTCCACAGAAAACGAAGAGAAATCGAGCGTCGTGGAGCGCTGGAATCGCACCATGAAGGAGAAGATGTTCAAATATTTTTCGGCCAATTCCACGCGCTCCTACCTTCCCGTCCTGGACGATCTCGTCCGGCAGTATAATACCTCCAAGCATCGATCCATCAAGATGACCCCCACCGCCGCCAGCCAGAAAGAGCACGAGGCCAAAGTCTTCTGGAATCTCTACGGAGACCTTCAACACATGCAGCCTCATCGATTCGACGTCGGCGATCAGGTCCGAATCACAAAGAAGAAGGGCATCTTCGAGAAGGGATATACTCCGCGCTGGACGGAGGAGATCTTTACCATCGCCCAGGCCCTAGCGACGCAGCCGCCCACCTATCGCACCTACCAGGATATCTTTCGGATCGAGAAAATCTTGAGCCGACGCATTCGGAATTGGGAGAAAGAAATCCGCGTCAAGTGGAGAGGATATTCCAAAACCTTCAATTCCTGGTTCAAGGAGTCCGACTGGCAATGATCCCAGATGGCTTTCCGGTCCCTCGAAAGAGAGAGACCAGAAAGTCTTGATTTACGCATGCTTCAGCTCGACGGAGAGTCTCAATGCGTCTAGATCTGCCTGCAGGCGCTCGTAGACGGCTTTGGTGATGGGCTCATTATCCGTCTGGGGGAGAGGGAGATTTAGCACGTGATATTTCTGCATGTCTAGGTTCGTCGTCATCAAACCACCATTCGTCGAGACGCACTCTGACTTATCGACTTTGCCGTCTTCTACGGTCTTCAGCTTTTTGGTAAGATCTTTGACAGATGCTTCGTACTCCCTTTGGATCCGCTTGATGGTCATCTGCATCTGCTTCATTTCCGAATTTAGCTCGTCCGTGTCTTTCATACTTTCTTTCAGCTGCTGAGTGACCCATTTCTTCGTCACGGCGCCCGAGCTATCCCGCGGCAATATAGACTGGTGATGCGATGATCGCTCATATTGAGATCCTGAAGCATCCGCCAGACGGGCATGCGCTTCCTCGCGTGAGATCCAAACTTATCCATTTATCTATAGTCCGAAGATCACGTCCTCGAGCGTCCGACCTTCCGAAAGAAGCTTCAAGACATGTAAGCAAAAGTGTCCGCAGACCACGTCGCCGCGCCGCTGGATTTCATCGGTATTATATCGAATCTCCGGCCGCAGATAGTCGATCATCTCGTCGGGCGAAGGCAGGCCGTAAGGATCGAAGTAGACTTTCTGTCCTTTGCGCTTATGCCAGCACGTCCAGTGCGTGCCGGGGCCATCACGATCGTCGTGATTTAGGATGCTGCATTCGATGGGCTGTGGGCTGGGAGGTAAGGCATCGCGCATGAATATTCCTCTGAATCGAGGGATTCTCAGGGTCTTAGCAGCTTCCTCAAGCTCTAGATTCGAGAGGGGCTGGTGGGGGAGGAGGATGTCGTGCACTCGTATGCTGCTCATTTATCTAAGTGGGAGGCGTCGTGAGTGATTCGATAATGTCCGTGGGCAAGGGTGCTGATGCCGTCCGGGAGGATGTGGCGCTTGTTGTCTTTGGCGGAGAGCGCGATCTTGTTGATCTGCTCGGCGTAGATCTGATGGAGATGGCTGCGGAGGATATTCATTGGACGATGGATTTCTTGCTGAGTGTCGAGGCATCGCTTGTAGTCCTCGAAGGCGATGCTGTGCTCGCGGACGCTCTTCGTGACTCCCTTCGCCTTCTTCGTGGTCTGACCGTCATCCAACTTGAAGGTGTATAGCTTCGCCCGGAGCCCCACGAAATCGGTCATGGCCTTGCCGCCGCATTCGTCTTTGAACATCCCGAGGACTTTCTTATTTTTGCCGGTGGGAATGGCGGAAGGATGCTCAATGGGATAATTTGACGTATCGAATTTTGCCTCAACGTGTGGAGCGATATCCTTGTAGAAATCGTCGGTCTGGATCTCGTAGGCCAAGCTGTCCGTGTCGGTGAAAAGCAGCCGATCTTTCTCACGAATCCATAGTGGAAATCGTACATGAGAAGCTTTGAAATATCCAAGATGCAGGCTCCTAGATAGATCGGCTTATCAAATTTCAGCTTCGTCTTTTTCATGTGGACGGCTGCCAGATTCTCGGTGAAGACGACGCGACGATCGAAATTGGGCTTGGCCACGAGCTTCAGGGCCTGCTTCTCGGTGGTGACGAGCCGGATGTCTACGTGCTTTCGGATATTCTCCATCGTTTTGCCGAAGACTGAATTATTCATAAGCTTGAAGAAATCCTTCTCGGAGTCAGTCTTAGCCTTGGAGCGGAGAGCGGTATTTAGGTCGATATATTTCTTGAGCCATGGGGATTGTCTGAATCTGATGATCCGATGGACTTTGGTGAGCTTCATCCCTCTCTCCAGATACGTCTTGAGATTTCGATAGTGGAGGACATATTTCTCACGCTTGCCAAGATGAGGCACGAGCTTGCGGACTTTGTTGATCTCCACATTCTCAGGCGCGAGAGGATAGTCGTTGTGGGCGTTGTGAAGATCCTGCGGATATTCGAGATCACATTCTATCATGGCGCCATATTCGTGATCGTCGGGATAGCTGAGAATCTCGTCGATCTCCTCCGGCTCCGTCCATTCGAAATCTCCCGTGGGAAGAGGCTGCGACATTGCCCATCCGTAGAGATCATTGGCGTCGAGGTAGGTGAGATGCTTGGTGGGCTGAGAGGCGTCGTAGTCGGTCATGTAGGGATTATTAGCCTTGCCGTAGCGGTGGGAGATCATGGCGACCCCTCCTCTGGTGCCCCTCTCGAACATTAGCAGCATGTCCGGATCAGAGAGAAGCTCCCATCTTTGCCCACTGGTTTTGAGGGCGGCGACGTAAGACAATCCGGGCGATGTGTAATAATTGGCAGGATCAAGCCCATAATGAGTCTGACAGATATCCCTGAAATTCTCGAAGATGTCGGTGAGCAGCAAGACGTCGGTTTCTAGGTAGAGATTGTGATAATCTCGTAGGGTCTTGCATCCGAAGGCTTCCCAGACTCTCTGGGCGTGCGCATAGTCTTCATCGCTGATATGCTCCCCGGAGAGCTTGCTGCAGAAGGCTTCCTTGGGTGGGAGCTGAGTCTCTTCCAGCTTTGCCTCCCCATCCATATAATCGTAGGGAAATACCCCCTTCCGGATTACCAGCTCGTGGCGATCGCCGAATCTCGCCTTCACGGTCTTGAATCGGTCGGGTGTAAGATTCTTGGCTAGATTATCCAGCGAGCTGAACGTGAAGCGCAGCGAATCGACGAATCTCATCTCCAGATCATCCACATGCTTGGAGAAGCTGATATATTTCTCATCAGTATTGGGGATGCAGGCGATCTTACCCTCAGAGAATCCAAGCTCCTTGACGAAGATGTGAGCATCATATCCGCTCAAATTGTGAAAGAAGATGGTGACGTGCTTCGGGAGCTGGAAATCCAGATTGCACTGGTTGTGTGCTGCGCCGCGATATTTCCCAGTAAGATGGTCGTGGTCTCGAACCTTATCCAATCCCAATTCATCCCCGCAAATGTGGCAGTGCGTGCTTTCTGCGAAGCTTTCCTTGTCCTCGTCGGTCATCACCATGGGCTTATTCTCCTTGTATAGCTTACCGATTGCCCGCACATCTTCTTCGATGCACTCCACGAATTTCTTGGCCACATCCTCCCCCCACGACAGGATCCTTATAGTCCCCGTGAGCGTATTTCACGTAATAGGAGAATCCCGAGGGGCGCTGAAGCTGGTAGGCCTTCGTGTGGGAGTGGGATGGATCCGGCTGACAGGTATCGAGCTTCTCCGTGAAGCACTCGAAATCCGCGTAAATCGCGAAGGGGGCTCTCATCATCTTTTTGTGGTTGTGGAAGGCTATGGTGGTCCCTTCTTCCGGCATCTTCATCCTGACGGCCTCTTTCTGACTGCAATATTCCATGTGCTCGTCCAAAATATCCTGCCTGGTAAAATGTTGCAAGCACCTACGGCAAAAGTAAGCTTGCCCATCATGATTCGTAACCTGAGAGCTCAGAAGTCGGGAGAGGCTTTTGATCCAGCAGTAATGCCGCTTGTCTTCGTGGGTCAGGAAGAGGAGATCTACGTGAGTGGGGCCCGTATTCTTGGATATCCTGAGGGGATAGATCTGAAGATCCTCTTCCTCATCTTTGCCCTTCTTTACGCCGTCGAAGCCGAAGACGTTGACGTTGATGGTGGGATTCTGTCTCTCGAATTTATTGATGGTCTCGAGTGAGACTGGAAAGTTGATGCCGTCGAAATTGAGCTCTTTTTCCCATGGTTTGTACTGCGTCACTCGGTTGGCATGCTTACGATCCACCTCAGTATTGTGAAGCGCTGATAGGACTGCCCACTGGAAGCAGCGATGATCCTCATTCCTCACATTGATGATAGCTTTCTTCTGATTCAGCTTCTGTGGTGTGTGGAAATGGTATGAAGGATCAGCCCTTGAGAGGCTTGAATTGATTGAGGTGGATTTCTAGCTTCTCGACTTTGTTGAAAGTCCATCCACTCCCTTCACGCATGTATTGAGCTATACTTTCCTTGATCTTCTCCATCATGGAGGCGATCTCCGATTCGAGGTCGTCAGATTCTACGAGAATTGTCGTGCGTGATCTGAAGAAAGGGGTGATGTAGGTATTTTTCCCAGTCACGAGACTGGTCTTCACCATCTCTGCTAGGAGCACCAAGTGCACCTTCAATCCCTTCTTTTGGGCAAGCGCATTGGAGATGTTTGTGGAGATTGTACCCCGACTAAGTTTGAGAAAAGTGGCTACGTCATGCGGCTTCAAAGGTTCGATGACGACCGTGCCAAATACGCCATTCAGAGCTTCCCGCCTATCGGTGACCTTGATCTCCTCTTCAATTTGGACGCTTCTGATGCTCTCTTCCACCTGCTTGAGCAGATCCTCTCTTTTGAGCCGGGAGTATTTGCTGAGGCCGCGATTCTTCTCCAGCGCTTTGAGCAGCTTTTTGAAGACTTCCTGGCGGACAAATTTACGGGTGGTTTTCTCCTCGATAAGCTTCACCAAGGCCTCCTTGTTTTTCCTGCTAAATCCCCTCAGACCCTCATCCTTAGCTATTTGACGGAGAGTCTTCATGCTTTCTTTCACCACCATTTTTCCCTCGACTGAGATGATCTCCTCCTCCTCCTGCTGATCCGATTGACTCCTATGCCTCCAGCAGAGACCATCCTTCCCGGGCTTGCTCTTGCAGAACTGTCCCTTCTTCCTCTTGAGTGGGTAGCCGCATGTACGTCTCACCAATTCTTCTTCTACCTGATTTTCAAATCGTAGCTTCATTGGTTGCGCCCCACAATTTTGACACATTTCGGTATGCTCATCCATCCACGTCAGATTTGGATTATCACAGCACTGCTGCCTTGGGGCTGCTTCTTCCGAATCTTCTTCATTCTCCAGAAAGAAATCCTGAAACTGATCCATGTTCTCACTATTGGATTCCATCCTTTTATTTATTTCAATCTGTGACATCCTTCCCTTTAAGATGCCCTGTGGAGACTTACTTATGCTCTGTGCGAAAGACATAATTCTTGTATTTACCCTATGATCAATAGGAATGCTGTCCGTTTGCATTTTGCCCTCGAGGTAGGGATTTTTATGCAGGATTCTGCATGAGTGGGGCAGAATTGTCATTATGGAACTACTTCCTTTACTCGTATGAGTTTTTACAAGGGCTTACATAAAGAAAACAAAAACTTTAAGCCCAGTTCTTTAATTTCAGCATCCGCTACATAGACGATTTACTTTCTCTTAATAATCCAAAATTTAAGGAATGTTTACTCAGATCTATCCCGATGAGCTTGAAATTAAAGAAACAAAAATGATATACCTACTTCAGCTTCATACCTAGGTCTTTTGTTGTATATTAACGAGGATGGACGTTTGAAATATAAGCTTTATGACAAGCATGATGATTTTAACTTCCCAATTGAGAACTTTTTCTTTCTTAGCAGCAACATATCTACCTCTCCAGCCTATGGAGTGTATATTTCACAATAGATTCGTTACTTTCGAGCATGTAGCTTGAACAGTGATTTTTTAACAGAGCTAAAACACTGTCCAAAAAGCTGCTTAGTCAGGGATTTGTTCGCCTTTGTTAATTTCATCCCTCAAGATATTCTATGGACGTCACCATAACATTATTGGAAGATATGACGTGTCAGTGTCAGCGTCCCAAATGCGGGTCCAAATGAAAGCGGGCATATTTAGTTAGATTCGCGTCTTCCCGGATTTGACTATGCCGATTTTGACTTTTCCCTAGATTGACTCGCTTACAATGTGACGGGTACTGTTAATAGAGCAGGACGGAGCACCTGATGTCACTCTTAAGTTCACACTGTGAGTGCCTTGGTTTTGAATGTTGTGTTTTTATTTCTGTGCTTCGTAGCTGCCTGGCGTCATTGTTTTCTATGTTCTCGTTATTTGCCTAGTCTTTTTATAAATACTACTCCTTTGTTGCTTCGGTATTCTACTGCCGTTGTTTTCTTTTATTTCAAAACATTTCGTTGTAAATTCATTTATTTATTTATTTTCATCTTATTTTTAGTTTTGTTCTTGTTATTTTCATTGCCATTGCTTAAAAACTTTTTTATTTAAATTTCACAAATACTTTTTCTTAAGAACAATTGTTGTCCGGTAATTTGTACCAAGTACTAAACAAATACATCCTATGAAATGAAATAGAACGAAGAATATATCAAAAATATTGGATAAAAGCAGAGTAAAATGTTGAAATAGGCGAAACAAAATAATACGTTTCAATGAAACGTTAAATTTAACATATATTTGGTAGGAAATTTCAATAATATAATAATTTCACATAGCAATCGACGTTTAGTCAGAGGTGTACATAGCCAGCTCGAATAATTAAGGATCAGTTGATATTTATCTTATTTCTGTGGCGTTCTGATGCACATGTTGAAGATTGATTTTTACAGGCATTATAACAAATCAAAATACAGAGTCAATTAACTTCAAATGGGATTTAAGGCAAAAAAACACAGTCTAATGTGTGTTTGCCTGTTTTTAGATGTGTTTATCAGAAATACTTTTGAGTTTTGAAGGCCTCATGGTGACATCAAGATAAAGAACAACAATGAAACGTTGTTCCATTCTTTGGTTTAACCATTTATTTGTAAAAACTTTGTCTCGTAAGCATTTACTTCATATCTTTTTGTTGTTCATGCATAACTGATATATTCAATTAATAATTCATTCTTTCATCTATAACAGCATTTTCTCTAATTTCTATCAGGTTTTCACATTTCCTGAATGGTCCCCTCTAGAGAGGAGAACAAGTTTCGTGACATTTCCCGCCAAATCTATTCGGAATACAATCCTCGGTGTTTTTTGTCCAGTCATTAGAGAAACAGTTTCCACAACTTAAACATGTTAATTATGAAATTTCTCACATCTCGTTAAATAAATTTTCAAATGTTTAAAAGCTCGGCAAGCCTCGCTTTCAAACATTTGCAAAATTTATATAACTCGATGTGAGAAATTTCATAATCAACTAGTTCTCGTTTTGGAAACTATATTTCTAGCACATATAAACACCTCCTGACTAGTTGGTTATCGAAATAATCAACATGGGTATTATTTGATCTCAGTTGGCGATTGGTCAATCATGTAAATGTCTCGTGTCAGTTTCTAGAAAAAGTGCAACCGGATGTTTAGGAAATGAAAATATGAAAATATAGTCTCTAACATTGTTTCCAGTTTATTACGTATATTTCTCGCATCGAGATAGTTAAATGTTCACATTTCAAGTTCTCGGATGAACCTCGAACTTTAAAATATGAAAATTTAACTATCTCGATGTGAGAAATATACGTATTAAACTGGAAACAATGTTAGAGACTATATTTTCCTCACAACCTTTTTATATCACACTGAAACCAAATTCAAATATATATAATCAAATCCTTTCTGTTGACAGGTCTCCAATTCCTAGCCATTTTAAAAGATCTTCCGTTTTCTCGTTTTTGCCTTTTCTGAAATTAGATTTGTGTAATTTATGTGGCTATGTACCGTTGCCATCGTTATCTACGCGCACACATATACTATGATATTCTTTCAATAATACAGGTCTTCTGAAAACCCCAGAGCAAGGTGCTGAAACAACAATAAATGCTGCAATAAATCCAAACTACAAAGGACAGAGGGATATTTATTTTGATGCCTGTAAACCTGCAACCACACACGCTACAGCAAGGTTTGTATAGTTTTGTTTCCCTGTCTTATGAGGGTTAGAAATATTGTTTTGTGAAGGCGTGTCCGTCACAAAACTTTGTAAACGCAACTACATGTACTGCATATTATATTTAGATTTCACTGAAACTTCACATGAGTGCTTACCACTAAATGTAGTCGTATGCCTTTTTTGAAAATGATCACCCTGTTTTTGGCGCAATTGAACCTCATTATTTCTGTGTAAAATTGTGTACATTAGGTAAATGTTCCAATAACTAACAGTATATCCCAGTAGAAATCAAAGACTAAGTTATTACATTTTTTCAGTAATATACATATTTTTATATAATGCTATTTTAAAGAAGATGCGAGCTATTGCCATCATCTGGCGGCATAAACTCTTTTGACTATTTTCAAAAATCTTTCGGTATGTGGCGAGTTTGAACCACATTTAGTCGAAACAGAATTATACACTGATTCAAAAATTGCGTAGATAAAATGAAATGGCCCAGTGTAACTGAAAATAAGGTAGGATAAGAGAAATGAGAAGCATTCATTTTTCAAATGTATCATTTCTTTACTCAAGAATACTTTTGAGAAATAATATTCCTCTGAAATAAAATTGACAAAAAATCACCTTAATTTCATATTAATGTGTATTGCATTGTCATTCAGTTTGTATACATCAATTAAATTTTATTGCTGGTAGGCCTCTGTTCAAATAATACATTTGCTGATTTCCTGAAGCTGAGAAGTAAAAGTTTCTTCATTATCAATAGCCTTACAGTAATTCGAAGATCATGTATTGATATGACAAGAACTGTATTTCTATGCATTGTTCATGTTATATCTATACTTTTGCGTTGCTTATATTATAATTTATATGAACGAACAATATTTGTCACAGAACACCACTCTATTGTACAGCATTTAACATTTTATAATAATCAATTAACGTCATCATTTCATTTTTTTTTTCAGGAGAGAAATATGTCAAGAGGATCTTCTAAAATTTTCATTGGAATGTTTAAAAGACTACCTCTCAGATGAAATAAAAAATGAATGGATTCCTAAGGAATGACTGCAATCTGTGTTCTTTCCTCTGTATATCAAAGTATATTCGTTCATTGTTAGCAAGGTTTGCGCATGCATAAAGACCGAAATATGTATACTTCATACCAAGCGACGTACATATATTATTTTGGATTTCTGTTCTACAAATGCAATATAGATGAAAACAAACAACCTTTACTCAATGTTAAATCAAATATAATTTGAACAGTTACTATATTGAGCTACAATACCATCGGACAAAGGTCTCTATGTTTTTACATTTCAATAAAATATATATTTGCTTTAATATATACGCTATATACGTCTTTTATAGTACAAACAAGAGCTGTCGCCTAATGGTAACCAGTTATTCCCCAACCATCGAACCGTGTGCGTACGTCAAACAACTTACAACTAACCGTATAGAGGCTGCGTACCAATTTTGAAATCCCTCTTGTAGACGTTGAGAAAAATGTCAGGGAAATAATTTTGGGACGAACGGACGGACGGACTGACAGACAGACGGGCGGACGGAAATGGTGAACCCAGTATACCCCACTCTCTATCGAAAGGGGAATTGCACAGTAATCCGTTAATGTTCTCATCTTGCACAGATGCTTTAGTTTTGAATGATGCATTTTGTTTGTTTTGTTTTGTTTGGTTTGGTTGTATGTTTGTTAATTAAGGGCATATCCAACAGTTTCATCCTATATTGTCAATATCACAACGTTTAGATAACTTGTAGAACAAGTTCCGAAGATTCCAAAAATGACAAGAAAATGTTGGGTCACCGGTCTTGTTTCCATGGAAATTATGGCTAAACATTGATCATTTTTGCGCCTATCCAAGAAAAATCAAGTTCTAGCTTGAAAAATAATGAAGAAATGATTTTCAATGTAATCGCTACCAAAGCAACTGAAAAACAAAGTAAATGTTTTAAAGATTTACAGAAAAATAAATTTTACATGATAAAGTATGTTTTAGTTCTCTAAATCACTAAATATGAAGCACTTTTAACGGTTAAAGTGGCATGAAATGTTTCATTCCAAATTTAAATTTACAATATTTTAAAAGCTTCTCATATTGTCAATTTTATGAAAATTTGATATTGTGTACTTCTAATAATATGCTAATCGAGAATTTCAAAAACAATCTAGGTCACCGATTCCGTTTCTGAGATAATCATTAAAGTATCAAACTTTTAATAAATCTCCCATGGGCTACCTCTAAAAAGTTCGCCAAACTGGAAGGTATGAATTTACTTTATTCGTAAACAATGGGAATTACTTTGTGACGTTACATTTTTTCAACGTCATATTCCCGGAAACATTGCCTTCTTTTTCGTTTTGTATTCTCTATACTTGTACCATGTGCCAATGTCATAAAGATAACTGGTTTCTGAGAAAAAAAAAATATGACAAAAATCCACCTTCTACTTAATATTCTAATTTCTATATTATAAGTAGAAGTGAATGTGCTGCAGATTTGAAACGGTTTCATTATTGTACAATCTGAAGCTCTGAGCCAATTTTTATGACGTGTGTGGATCACTTCAGCTGTGCCCCAACACTACTCGTATACAAGTATTGTCGGGGCATAATTTAAGTGATCCAAGTTTTCCAAAGTGGTCCTCAAGAAAAAAAAAATGTGACATTTTGACACTTATTCCCATATACCATGGGGGTAAATTACCGGACAGAGTTGTCAAGAGCCAAAGTCCATGAGACAAAAAGACAAATCTGGGGAAACCACTGGAAAAATAGTCAACCGCAATGGTACTGACTTGTACAAGCATTTCAAAAGAAATGGTGGGTTAAACCGGATTTATGGCATGCCAAACCTCTCCTTTCATTGCGGTAGTGTCTGGTAGCAACTCAACAGCAATGCATTACCATTGGAAGGTTGTTGACAGTGTAAAGAAGTAATAATTCCAGTACTAAATAAAAAAGAATCTTGAATCCGAGTTCAGACCGAAACTTCAAATTTTTCCTCAAGGGACTGATATCTATTAAAGAACTTTTTTTAATGATCGGACGAGTCGGAATTTTTTGAAGCCTTGATTTATAAGGCAGTCACGTAGGTAAGTATGTCTAATGAGAAAATCTGTATAATATGAGTTTTTGTGCTAGTTCTCGCTTAACGAATCAACTGTGAAACATGCACTCCGTAGGCAAGAGAGGCTTGAATATTATTGTCTATGTTAGGGAGATTGATAGTTATGTTTATTTGTCGTAGATTTAAGCAATAACAGTACATTATTTGAATACCCGAGGGCGTCAGTCGTAGATTTGACGGTCAAAATGCAGTTTACAGGCGACGCGTAGCGGAGCCTGTAAACGGATATTTTGACCGTCAAATCAAGATTGACGCCCTCGGGTATTCAAATAATGTGCTGTCACTGCGATTCTAATGCAATTAAAAACCATTAATCGATTTCATGTTCTATTTTAAACTTGTGTATTTGTAACCATACAAGGAACCAGACTAAACAGGGAGCCTATCCTGTCCCAGGTGTGTAGATGGTGGAATTGACGGTCAGTTCTGACCAATCAAAACTTTCGTTATATAAATGTTGCATTAGAATTTAGTGTTGACATGAGCATTTTCGTCAAAATCGAGATGTAAGTCCAAAAGATGTGGATCTAGTGGTTTATGTCGTTTTACAGTAATTCCTTTATCTCTAGTTCTGATGGATATATTGATGGTATCCATTTAGCAAAAGATGCGTTATTGGTGAAAAGAACGTCTTCAATATATTTATAAGTGAGATTGAAGGATCTAGCATCTTTTATTTTATGATCTTTTACGAGTCTCTGAAGAAATTCAGTTTCGAAAGAACATAAAAAAAGTCTGTGAGTAGCCTGAGGAGCACAATTAGTGACCATTGGTGTGCCAACTTACTGTCGATAAAAAGCACCTCAAATGTCACAAATATATCATCAATTAGAAAATCAAGCATACTGCACACCTGTTTTTCATCGTAGCATACTTTTCCTTTTAAATTGGTTTTTAAAAATGTGGATTTATAACTTAAACCTAATTTTTGAATGATGCCTTTCATATATTCTATGTTGCTGACAAGAAGAATTATACCAAGAAACTCAGTTAGGTGTTCAAAGTTCTAGTACACAGAGTAGGAGTACCAAGAAAATTACGATCTTTATGCAACCACTCAGTCAAATTTTCTTATTCCAATAAGGCTCGTTGTTCGTATCCCCAGACAAGACACACAAAGGCTTAATAAATTTCCTGACTTAGGACAGGCACAAAACTGCTGCGGCGGGGTTAATCTAGTTTCATTGGGCCGAAACCTTCCCCCTAGCCAATGTGATAAATAAAAAACAATAGTAACAACAGTAAAATTTTGTAACATCTTTTATTTGAAACATCTTTGAGTTTATGGTTTTCCAAATGTTTAGATTTTATCTGCACTGATGAGACCTAAGTTATTTATTTGCAAACTTGCAATATCTAAATTAAACAAAAAAAATGTTGTTGAAATCTAAGGAGTTTCTCCCTCTCGCATAGCTCTGCCCTTATCTGATTAAGTTGTTCTCTATCAGATTTACACATATTTCGGTAAATAGATTTCCAAATGTTTTGATTTGCACTGAAAAGACATAAGCTGTCGAAATGCGCATATGCAGAAATCAAATTAATAGTAACTTCGGTATTTTGTTATTTGTTACCACTGGCCCGACGTCAATAACTGTTAATCCCTGAGGGTATTCACTAGCCCAGTAGTCAGTACTTCGCTGCTGACCCGGAAGCCGACTTTATAATCTAAATTTTTGTAATTTTTTTTCTGAAAACTAAGGAATATCTCCCTCATGCAAAGCTCTGTCCTTGACTAATCTGGACTTCCATTCAGATCATATCTGGTTATTTGTTCTCTGTCAGTTTTGTAAAACATCTTTGAGTTTTTGGTCTTTCAAATGTTTAGATTATATCTTTACTAATGAGACATAAGTTGTCGAAATGGCCATATACAGAAATCAAATTTACAGTTACTTTGGTATTTTGTTATTAGGTCAATCACTTCAAAAATGTGGTGATGAATCCAGGAATTACTGTGCTGCAATTCTGAAATGAACAGAAAAACTATATCAAATAGGTTATATTTATGTCTTAAGTCAGAAGGGTATTTACCAACCTGTATGCAACAATAATGACACAGTGATATGTGACGACATGTTACAGTTGCTGATAAACATGCTAGAGAGCAAAATTTCAGCAGTCTCAAAATTGAGAACAAATTTTTGACAAGTGTCGATCTGGAATTTACCCATCTATGAGAAACAATACGTAAAATTTTAAGTTAAAGTATTAATTTCATTTTAATTTCAAGAGTGAATGACTTGATTGCGCAGTTATGTTGTAAATTTCGCAAAGTCATTGTGTGTAATTCAGTTCAAGCGAACATAGAAGTGAAAGTCTAGCATTCACCAACAAAAGTACACTAGATATCAGGAAATACGTTGTTACAGTTCTGGGAACTTGAATGTAGGGCAATGCTGCAATGGGTTATGAAGTTACACTGCGCAATCATATAATTATATACCAGTTGACCAAAGATTTCGAGTGTCAGTATCATCAAACATTAACTTATATTAAATTACTTATAACAATGTAGACTTTTACATCAAATATAACTTTTTTTGTACAGATTCTACTGCTGACACTGACTTCCCACATTTCCTTATTTTGAACTGAAATACTATCAATGACACCCATATTCCCTTTTATTAAGCACCCCCTTCTGATAACATTGCTGACACTGACTTCAAACATTCACTTATTTTGTACTTATAGCAATATTGACAGAGACATCCAATAAGAAAAAGAAAGGAAATTGGGTTTATGTCAAGGAGACAATATCCCATATCCAGCTTAAAACGACCCAAAACAAGGCATCTAGGGGTCACCGTATGGTCTTCAATACAGTGAGGAACCTCACACCATATAGCAAGCCCTACATGGCCCCAAAAAGGTAAAAAAAGTGAATAAATTAATGGAAACACACCACATCCAATAACCCGAATGTCAAGAAACTAAAATTTATAATGAGACAAGGACAAGCCAATGACTTGGGACAGGCGCAAAATTTGCGGTGGGGTTAAACTCGTTTTCTTGGATCCAAACCCTCCCCCCTATGTGTGGTGAATGGCTAAAAAATAAATACACAAAAAACTCAAAGTCCAACTTGTCAAGACGAGTGCCTTTACAATGAAGTACATAAAACATGAATACAATACACAATATTCCTTTATTTTGTGATCTGATTAAAATGCGAAACTGACATCAAATATTCCTTTATTTTGTACTGATAACAATGCTGACACTGACATCAAACATTCCCTTATTTTGTACTGATAATAATGTGGCCACCGACATCGAACATCCTTTATTTTGTACCAACAATGCTGACACTGACATCAAACATTCCCTTATTGTGTACTGATAATAATGTAACCATCGACATCAAACGTTCCCTTATTTTGTACTGATAACAATCCTGACACTGATATCAAACATTCCCTTATTTTGTACCAAAAATCCTGACACTGACATAAAACATTCCCTTATTTTGTACTGATAACAATCCCGACACTGACATCAAACATTCCCTTATTTTATACTGATGACAATCCTGACACTGACATAAAACATTCCCTTATTTTGCACTGATAACAATGCTGACACTAACATCAAACATTCCCTTATTTTGTACTGATAACAATGCTGACACTCACATCAAACATTCCCTTATTTTGTACTGATAATAATGTGGCCACCGACATGGAACATCCTTTATTTTGTTCCAACAATGCTGACACTGACATCAAACATTCCCTTATTGTGTACTGATAATAATGTAACCACCGACATCAAACATTCCCTTATTTTGTACTGATAACAATCCTGACACTGATATCAAACATTCCCTTATTTTGTACCAACAATCCTGACACTGACATAAAGCATTCCCTTCATTTGTACTGATAACAATCCCGACACTGACATCAAACATTCCCTTATTTTGTACTGATAACAATCCTGACACTGACATCAAACATTCCCTTATTTTGCACTGATAACAATGCTGACACTTACATCAAACATTCCCTTATTTTGTACTGATAACAATGCTGACACTGACCTCAAACATTCCCATACTTTGTACTGATACCAATGCTGACACTCACATCAAACATTCCTTTATTTTGTACTGATAATACAATACACAATATTCCTTTATTCTGTGATCTGATTAAAATGCGAAACAGACATCAAATATTTCTTTATTTTGTACTGATAACAATGCTGACACTGACAACCATTATTCCCTTATTTTGTACTGATAATAATGTGGCCACCGACATCGAACATCCTTTATTGTGTACCAACAATGCTGACACTGACATCAAACATTCCCTCATTGTGTATTGATAATAATGTAACCATCGACATCAAACGTTCCCTTATTTTGTACTGATAACAATCCTCACACTGATATCAAACATTCCCTCATTTTGTACCAACAATGTTGACACTGACATAAAATATTCCCTTACTTTGTAATGATAACAATCCTGACACTGACATCAAACATTCCCTTATTTTGTATTGGTAACAATCCTGACACTGACATCAAACGTTCCCTTATTTTGTAGTGATAACAATGCTGACACTGACATTTTTGTACTGATAACAATACTTACACTGACATCAAACATTCCCTTATTTTGTACTGAGACTGAAGATGAAACTGACCTCAAACATTCCCTTATTTTGTACTGATAACAATGCTGACACTGACATCAAACATTCCCTTATTTTGTACTGATAACAATACTTACACTGACATCAAACATTCCCTTATTTTGTACTGATACTTAAGCTGAAACTGACATCAAACATTCCCTTATTTTGTACTGATAACAATGCTGACACTGATATCAAACATTCCCTTATTTTGTACCAACAATGCTGGCATTGACATAAAACATTCCTTTTTTGTACTGATAATAATGTTGCCACCGAAATCGAACATCCTTTATTTTGTACTGATAACAATGCTGACACTGATATTCCCTTATTTTGTACTGATACTTAAGCTGAAACTGACATCAAACATTCCCTTATTTTGTACTGATACCAATGCTGACAACATCAAACATTAATTTATTTTGTACTGATAACAATGCTGACACCTACATCAAATATTCCTTTTACTTTGAACTGATACCAATGTTAATACTGACATCAAACATTACCTTATTTTGTAGTGATAACAATCCTGACACTGACATCAAACATTCCCTTATTTTGTACTGATTACAATGCTGACATTGACATCAAACATTCCGTTATTTTGTATTGATACCAATGCTGACACTGACATCAAACATTCCCATATATTGCACTGATAACAATGCTGACACTCACATCAAACATTCCTTTATTTTGTACTGATAATTATGTGGCCACCGACATCGAACATCCTTTATTTTGTACCAACATGCTGACACTGACATCAAACATTCCCTTATTGTTTACTGATAATAATGTCACCACCGACATCAAACATTCCTTTATTTTGTACTGATAACAATCCTGACACTGATATCAAACATTCCCTTATTTTGTACCAACAATGCTGACACTGACATAAAATATTCCATCTTTTTTGCATTAATAAAAATTCTTGGTATTGCCACCGAAATCGATCATTCCTTTATTTTGTACTGATAACAATGCTGACACTGATATCAAACATTCTCTTATTTTGTACTGATAACAATACTTACACTGACATTCCTTTATTTTGTACTGATACCCAAGCTGAAACTGACAACAAACATTCCTTTATTTTGTACTGATACCAATGCTGACACCTACATCAAATAGTCCTTTACTTTTTACTGATACCAATTTTGATACTGACATCAAACATTACCTTATTTTGTAGTGATAACAATGCTGACACTGATATCAAACATTACCTTATTTTGTACTGATAACAATGCTGATACTGACATCAAACATTCCCTTATTTTGTACTGATAACAATGTTGACACTGACATGAAACATTCCAATAACAATCCCAACACTGACATCAAACAATCCCTTATTTTGTACCAACAATGCTGACACTGACATCAAATGTTCCCTTATTTTCTACTGAAAATTATGTTGCCATCGACGTCAAACATTCCTTTATTTTGTACTGATAACAATGCCGACACTGACATCAAACATTCACTTATTTTGTACTGATAATAAAGTTGCAACCGACATCAAACATTCCTGTATTTTGTACTGATAACAATGCTTACAGTGACATTAAACATTTCTTCATTTTGTACGTACTGATAACAATGCTGGCACTGACATCAAACATTTCTGTATTTTATACCCTTGTTTTGTACTGATAATAATGCTCTAACCAACATCAAACACTCCCTTATTTTGTACTGATAATAATGTTGCCACAGACATCAAACACTCCCTTATTTTGAACTGATAATAATGCTGACACTACCATCAAACATTACCTTATCTTTAATTGATACCAATGCTGAAACTAACATAAAACTTTCCCTTATTTGGAACTGATAACAATGCCGACACTAACATCAAACATTCCCTTGTTTTTTACTGTTAACAATGCTGAAACTGACATCAAACTTTCCCTTATTTTGAACTGATAACAATGCTGACACTGACATCAAACTATCCCTTATTTTGTACCGATAACAATGCTGATACTTACATCAAACATTCCCTTATTTTGTACTGATAACAATACTGACACTGACATCAAACATTTCCTTATTTTTTACAGGTAACAATGCTGACACTGACATTGAACATTCCCTTATTTTGTACTGATAACAATGCTTTCACTGACTTCAAACTTTCCCATATCTTGTATTGTTTACAACGCTGACACTGACATCAAACTTTCCCATATCTTGTATTGTTTACAACGCTGACACTGACATCAAACTTTCCCTTATCTTGTATTGATAACAACGCTGACACTGACATCAAACATTCCCTTATTTTGCACTGATAACAATACTGATACTAACATCAAACATTCCCTTATTTTGTTCTGATTACAATGCTGACACTGACATCAAATATTCCCTTATTTTGTACTGATAACTAAAATGATGACAAAGTCAGAAAGGGCCCCGTCCCCTTGTATGTCCCAAAAACCTGTTTGCAGAATTTCATGAAAATCGGATTTTCCTAAAAAAAAAGGAGCTTCCTTAGGTCAAGACCAACCTTGAGTATCAAAATCTTATAAATCCCCGAAGGCAATCCTAATTATTGTGCGACATAGAGCCAATTCTAAAATTATGCACTTTTTCATATAGAAACAAAGTTTTTCCCCAAAAATCATTTTCAGATTTTCCTAAAAAACGAAAGAGAGATTCCTTTGGTCAAGTTCAGCCTTACGTATCAAAATTATAAAAATCCCTGAAGGCAATCTTAAGTTATCTTACAACATAGAGCTAATTCTAAAAATATGCACTTTTTCATATAAAAACAAAGTCTTTCCCTCAAAACTGTTTTCGAATTTTCCTCAGTAACATAAGGGAGCTTCCTTTGGTTGAGCTCAACCTTGAGTATAAAAATAATTAAAATCCCTGAAGGCAATCTTAAGTTATTGTACGACATAGAGCTAATTCTCAAAATATGCACTTTTTCATATAAAATGAAGTTTTTTCCCAAAAATCCTTTTCAGAATTTCCTCAAAAACGAAAGGGAGCTTCCTTTAGTGAAGTTGCACTTTGAGTGAAAACAATACCAATTACATGTCTGGACCTGCGTCACCGTCACTAATGTTCAACTGAGAAAGTGTTTTTTTTTTTCAACCTTACTGAATATATAGGTTTACCAATGCAAACAAGTATTCATTTACCTTATTACCAAAGCATTCTTCAAATGCAAGTTATAATTGAGATTATATAACCCTATTACTGTAATAGACAAAAGAAAAAAGAAAAAAACAAAACTAAATGTACTCGTTGAACAAAACAAAAAAATGCAAATAGTCCACATCACTTCAGCTAAGGTGAAAACCATACATGAGTTTCAAATAAACACGTACTTTGAATCTTTATGAGAAAATATTAGAAACCAATGTAAAAATTCAAGAATAGCTGCCGATGATCAGCGTGGTCAAAACTCTGCAACGTATCTGGACAAAAATTGAGTACCATGATGATATAATATGATTAAAAAAGTAAAAGTTCAATAATAGATAAATTTGACATTTTTCAAATCAAAACTGCCCGAAAGCGAAGGTTCACATCTTCATTATGTCCTGAACAACAGTGCAAACTTTCAGAGGTGAAAGAATTTAGTATTTAGTTAGAGATGTGAATGTTTCAGATTACACAAACCCAGTGCCGTAATGTTAAAATTTGATGAAAAAATGACTAAGTTCAACAATGTATAGATTCGACATTTGTTATTCAAATCTATCTAAAAGAGGAGGTGCACATCTTCAATGTGTCCAGAACATCTGCGCAAAATTTCCAAAGTATCAGGTTAGAGGTGTCTGAGTTTCAGATTACACAAACTCAGTACCGTATGTTAAAATTTGATGAAAAAAATAACTAAGTTCAACAATGGATAAATTTGACATTTAATTAATCAAATCTCACCAAAAGGGGAGGTGCACATCTTCAATGACTCCAGAACAACTGTGCAAAGTTTTAAAGTTACTGGTTAAAGGTGTAAGAGTATCAGATTACACAAACTTGGTACGCCCAAAGCGTGACGGACGGACGGAATCGAGCGACTCCTAGACCTGCGTTCACCGTTAGTGACGCAGGTAAAAGATCATAAAAATCGGTGAGTGAAGGCATTCTTGAGTTATCATACGACATAGAAAATGTTGACGGACAGACACACAGACAGACAAACGGACAGGCCGATTACTATAGGGCATCTTATTTTGTACTGATAACAATACTGACACTGACATTGAACATTCCCTTATTTTGTACTGATAACAATGTTTACACTGACTTCAAACTTTCCCATATCTTGTATTGTTAACAACGCTGACACTGACATCAAACATTTCCTTATTTTTAATCTAGCTGTTTGAAATGGGTCCAATGCAAAAATTTAACAAAGTCATTCAAGCATAAAATGAACGTCAAAGTCAAAAATTTGTCCAAACATTAGGTAGCTCTCACAAAGATGAGTAATTTCATGAAACATCATAAAATGTTGTGTAATTTTTGAGAAAAGTATGTATAATGCAAAATTAACTAAAAGTCATTCAAGCGTAAAATGTAGGTCATAGACACTTAATTGGCCTTGATTTGGATAGTCCTCATCAAGTTGATTTATTTTGATGCAACAACATCGGGATAGCATGTTAAGTTGATGACAAGCAGACTTAAATGCGAAATTTAACAAAAGTCACTCAAGCATAAAATATAGGTCAAAACCACCTAATTATCAATGTTTAGGGTAGTCATCAAGGTAATCAATTTGATGTAACATCACATTGGTACAATGTGTAGTTGTTGAGAAATGGACTTAAAAGCAAAATTTAACAAAAGTCCCTCCAGCGTAAAATATAGGTCAAAGCCACATAACTGTCAATGTTTTGTGTAGTACTCATCAAGACAACTAATTTGATGAAACATCATATTGGTATAATGTGTAGTTGTTGAGAAATGGACCTTAACGCAAAATTTAACAAAAGTCACTCAAGCGTAAAATATAGGTCAAAG
>MJUU01044156.1:86983-102256 GCA_002080025.1 Modiolus philippinarum | reverse complement strand
GGAAAATATAGGTCAGAGAGACCTAATTTTCTTGGAGGCTGTGAGTTAGCCCAAGATACACCTGCATGCAAAGTTTGATGACCCTACACTGCATAGTTACTAAGATATATACCCAAATGCGGACGCGGACGCCGGGGGTACTCCAATAGTCCCCCTCAACTTCGTTGAGGCGAACTAAAAATATGGTGTTTAGTGATTTTTATATTTTGCAAAATGTCCACGATTTTATAATCTTTCTTTACTTTTGAAGGTTATTTCCTTGTAGTTAAAATATATTGTGAATTGTTGTATTATTACCTTTAATTATTACAATAAATCATACTCTTACTCTTACTTCAAAGGGAGATAATTTGAAACTGGTGTTTCACAAATTGTGGCTCAATCCGCCAAGGGTGAAGAGGAGAGGAGGGAATCGTTACCCTTGGCTAGCGAAGATGAGTGTAAATGGGCATGTACTCACCTACATGTAATAAGAGACCATATGTGGCAAGCATAGGGGTTACAAGTGAGAAGAAATGGACACATCGATTTTTCAGGATTTATTGGGATTTGGCATTTTCAGCATTTTGTAACTGTAAATCAATATTCAAATAGTTTGATTTTTAAAGCTCTCTCCATGATTTTAAGATTGAACTATCAATTAGGGACCGACTATTTAACTTGAAGGGGGGGGGGTTATGGTCTTTTTCTGGACAGAAAAAATTTATTAATTTTTTCAACTAGTATAAACAAATTATTTTTTTTGAAAATAAGCATTATTTTTTGGAATCTTCAGAATATTTTTTTTCATCATTTTTGCAGCCAAAATATTTTTTTTCACATAAAATCAGCTTCAAAATATTTTTACCATAGCCCCCCCCCTTTCAGGTTAAATGGTTGGTCCTTTATACATGTACCTAGAATAACTCTACGCTTAGCACCACCTGGAATAAGAAAGAGAGGACGACTGAAATCCATGTGGAAAAGATCTGTCAAGAAGGACATGAGGGATTTTGGGTGGACTAGGAGCCTGGCAACAAAGCTTGCTTCAGACAAAATGAGATGGAGATCCCCTGTTAAAGCATATTGTGCTCTAAGCAAGAAGGTTCCAATATAAAGAACATTTATAGTTTTCATAACGAGAAAGAATTTTATAGTGATGGGTATCAACTAGAGTTATGTAATTTCAAAATATGATAAATGAGCCTTTGGCGAGTTTATTATTTTTGAAATTACATAACGAGAGTTGATATCCAGCGATATACAATTCTTTCGAGTTGTTAAAACTATTTCTCTTATGATTTTCATAATATTTAGTGCCGAACTGCTGTTTTTGTTTCAAACAACAACACCGTTGCTAGATAACGTTAATCACGGCCAACGAGATTTCACAGTGATCCAATAAAAATGTCGAAAAAATAATAGCACATCACGCGTGATGTGTTATTACTTGGCGCTCGACCAATGAAATTTCTGTAAAAGCGATTCAACAAGTTCATATCTAACTCCAGCTTCAAAGTCTCATTATGTACCACAAATAACTATTCGTGCAAGGAATAGATAATAAGCATGCATCATAAGAGAAATATAAATACATACTTTGATGTACAGTAAATTAGAGTAGGTATCCATATTTTCTAGTCTGTAAGGATCTAATTCTTGTAGTTCTCCAAAAGCTGTCACAGCCATGTCAATTTCTGAAAATAAACCAAATTTTAATGTAGAGACCTATAACCACAGAGATTAAATTTACAGTGTTATGTCATAATATTTTTTTAGTGTTGAAATGTTTTCATACTAATTTTTTGTGACGGGTGATATCTTGATGTAACAGGTTTTACTCTGTTGTTGAATGTTGTGCTGGGTTCTTGTATTAGGTGCTTGTTGTATATTTTCTCATTTTTCCAAGTTAAAAGTTTATTGAAGAGAAATTAAATTACCCCATACGAAGAACTATGCATTGGTGGGATAAAAGACATCTTACACATAATAAAAGGTAGACAGATTACATTATTTCAATCTATTTTGCTGTTTTTTTTGTTTGTTTGTTTGGTTTTTTTTGTTTTTGTTTTTTTTTGGGGGGGGGTAAATAGCTCCCAACTCTCAAGTACTCTATTCCAACAAACAATTTACTGAAACTGTCTTACCCCTCATATTATGGTACACCACTGCCATCTGTGATACAATATAAGTACTCTTTGAGAAGCCATTATCTACAAGATTCTGGTAAATTTTAAGTGCATCTTCATTAAGCTGTAATTCTAGGTACATATGTCCTAAGAATAAATTCTTCATCCAATGGTTGGGTAATGATAATGACATCAGCTGAAATAGTCAAGCTAATTATCAGATAACTGCAAATATAATCAAGATACAGGTAAAAACTTAGGCAATAATTAAAAGGTAAAAAAAAGACAAAATTTACAAAATAAAAACTAACTAAAAATGACGAAAAGGGAGATGGAGGTGAAATACCCAATACCTTGTTCCTATGGCCCTCAACAACTAGGTGGGAAAACAGGCAGAAAAACAAAGAATGATGTTTCATGGACAAGAGAAAGCAGACCCAATGACATGTAACAGAAATTACCTGTAAAAATTGGGCTAATTCCTGAACTTCATCAACATGAAAATAAAAACATTTGTATTATGTACTATGTACATATTATAATGGAAACTTGTAATTTCAATAAAGGAATAGGATCATAAAATAGACTGTTTCTAAAAATTCATGCCAAAGGGTCAGACAGTCCCAAGATAAATGGATAATTTATTTTAAAAAAAAATGATGAAAATCTATCAGAGAAAACTTGAATTTCAAAATGTGTTATGTCATGTGACATTATATGCAATATTGACAGACAGATGAATGAATACAACAGACAGATGAGTGAATACAAAATAGATCAGACAACATGGAAGACAGATATGTGAACATGACAGACAGATAAGTGAACAGGACACATAGATGAATGAACACAACAGAAAGATGAGTGAGTACAACAGACAGATGAGTGAAAATGAAAGACAGATAAGAGAACATGAAAGACAGGTAAGTGAACATAAAAGACAGATAAGTGAACAGGAAACACAGATGAATAAACACAACAGACAGATGAGTGAACATGAAAGACAGACGAGTGAACATAACAGACAGATGAATGAACATGACAGACGGATAAGTGATCAGGACTCACAGATGAATGAACACAACAGACAGATGGGTGAACATGAAAGACAGATGAGTGAACATGACAGACAGATAAGTGAACATGACAGACTAAGTGAACATGACAGACTAAGTGAACAGGACTCATAGATGAAAGAACACAACAGACAGATAAGTGAACATGAAAGACAGATGAGTGAACATGACAGTAGGATAAGTGAACAGGACACAGAGATGAGTGAACACAACAGACAGATAAGTGAACACTAGTCTGTGGGACCATAAACATGACTTACCCTGCTTTATAATACTAATATATGTTTTGTTCTTACTCTCTTCCTGTATTATAGGAAATTATCAGAATAAGGGGAAAATTTCCCCATTCAGTAATTACATGCCTCACATATTTTATGCTTACCCTTCTGAAACATCTAATGATGCCTCTAGTTTTTGTACAGGTTCACACTGCTATTGCTTTACTTCTGTAAGGTTCTTGTTCGTTTTTGTTCATTTGTTTTGTCTTTGTAAGGTGGTCTCAATTTGTGTTTAATATGATTTCAATGTTTTAGAGATTTTTTCTTTTAAAATTTCTCTATGTTTTTCCTTTTTTGCTTCAGTATCCATTTGCATTTGTATATTCAGATAGCTGCGGAACCCAGAGCTATATTAAAAGAAACCAAAAATAAAACTTGAACTTTAATTTTACTTATACTTTAAAGCATCTCAATACCTGGAAATCAATTCTGAGAACTTTATAATCAGTCACTATCATTACTTTCATTACTTTTTTCATATTAAATTTCAATAAAAAAATAGTGAAATATGAACTAACTGTTTCTTTATCAGGTATCAACACAGCTAACTCCAACCATGCTCCCCAGTGTAATGGTTCATAATTAACAGCTTCTACCAGTACTTCTAAACCTTCCTTTAATAAATCTAACTTCTTCAACACTACACCATACCTAAAAACAATTTTTTGTTGAAATTAATTATATATTACATCCTTGTTCATGCACTTTTGTGTAGTACAATGTATTACTTTAAATGCCTACATGTAGTGGTTAATGTTTATCATCATGCATTCATGTATTTCATTCAAAGGACCTCATCCATACATATTACATACATAGTGAGATGGTAAAACTTCTTGTATCAGGTAGAGTCAGTTTAATGAGTTGTATCATTGACAAGTAGTGACATGAATCATTCCACAGACTAAACCTGATACAATAATGTTGTACCATGCATAATATCTTTGTTTATGATATGTTATCTTTGATTATTTCCCTTCCTTGTTTTACACCAAAATTGCAAACAAAGGCCGACACAAAAATAATTTGATTTATGGTATTTTTCCTTAGGTTATAAAAGAGGCAGATTTAATTTCATTTCTTGTTTTCCAATTTTTCTCCTTTCACAAAGAACACAGTGGCAGATTTAGGGGGGGNCCCCCCCCTTAGGTCGGAAAATATTTAAAATTCCTAGGGGTTTTTAAAAAAATTGGGTTCCGGGCCCCCCCTTTTGAAAAAAATATTGGTCGGGCCCCCCCTTAGCAGAAAGTCTGGATCCGCCACTGGAACAGTTTGTTAAAATTTTACAGATCAATGGATCCAACACCCTTCACATCTATCTCTGTCTTACCAACTCAAGATACATGTTCCATGGAATCAAAGTAGAAATATGTATAAACAGTGACTTACAAATATAAACAGAATCCATCCAATTCTTTCATTATATATTTTTTGCTCAGTTCTATCTTTAATGTTTTCAAATGTTCATTTTCAAGATGATCTGGAGGTCCTGAAATAATAAATAAAATATGCATAACAATCAGTCAGAGATCCAACTGGATAAAGTGAAATCATTTCACTTGCTAAATTCAATTTTATTTACCTGAAGCAGTAAAAATTCTGTTTACCTCTACAAGTAAAAACTTTATAGTTATGCAAGTAAGCTTTGAAATATGCAGTACATGCATATTTATTCCAAAACAGCCTTTCCCATAACAGGAACACTGTTCACCCTATCAGACCACATGAAACCAAATTATAAGCATCATACATGTCATAATGTGATAAATCTTGATGTGGTAATGATGCAAGCTGTACTAGACCACTCAATTCAGTATTAACAGCTGTTAAAAGTCCCAAAGGACTAATTTTTGGCTAGCTTGCGCCTCAAGAAAAGCATTGTGCCCCTAGTCAATTTTTACTTTAAAGATAAGATCAGAAATGAAACTTTCATAGAAAATTATTAATTATCCCATGAAAATTTATATAATGAGACACTGAATAGAGAAAATCTCTGTATTTTATCTAAATTTACTTGTACAAGTAAATAAATTTAATGCTGATTTTATTTACCTCTTTAAAGGGAAAATTCGCAAAAAAACTGAAATTTGATATTGTGTTCCTTTCGTATAAACATACACATCTGCATGTATAATAATGTTTTATTCTGATTTATAAGCGTATGAGATCGTTTTTCAGCTCTNTAAGTAAAAATAATTAACCTAAGCTGGTGCAAAGTTTTACTTCATGCAGTGAGACTCCTGACTGACAATAGACTGAATGGCATTTCTTTAATGGATAAATACTTCCTTTAAGTTATATGTATTAGTTAAAGATTCATGTTAAACAGTGCAAACCTTGAGACTATCACCAACATTTTTTACAAATGATAAACTAGTTTCAGTTATTGATAATGCAATGATTTGGTAATTCCTTTTATTTTTAAACAATGAATGATTCTATTTCTAATACTGTGGAAGTACTTTTATTCATTGGCATCAATTTTTGTGGTTTTCAGGAATATCACTCTTTCTTGGGTACCTAAATTCGTAGTTTCAAATTCTATGTATTAAAACTCTTTGAAAAATGCATTTTGCTTGGAACATAAATTTGCAGTTTTAACGAACCACAAAATCTCTGGAAATTGGAACCCAATGAACAATACAAAATGTAGTACATTCACAGTAATACTGAAAATGCTTCAACATTATCCTGTAAGACAACAAAGCACAATAATCACAATTACCAATAAATAAACAATAAATTTTCCAAGATACCTATAGAATCTGAAGCATTATCTACTTTTCTTTTTTCATCTGCTAGGTACCGACCATACATATGTAGAAAATAATTCTTTGAACTAGAACAGTCTTGTAGAAAATAGACAGCTCTGTCATACTCCTTCAGATCGAAATAACTTGAAGCCAAGGCATATTTATCATATTCTTCATAGAAATCCTGAAAAATATTAGGAGTCTGAGGAGTAAAAGAGATGAAAGTTATAAAATATAAATGTTGTTCCATAGCTTTTGTATTTTTATTAAAATCTGGTTTAGATTCTTTATGTCTTTTTAAAATGGCAGGTTATGACTATTGGTATTTAGTCACAAGACATCATACTGCTTGCTTTCAATAAAACAATGCTGTTACAGTGCACAAGTAAAGGCACTGAAATATAGAACACACAATACTCTGATACTCTATGTTTGAACATATTTTAAAATTATAATTTGATCCTTTTCAATGATAACTTTAAGAGCTGAAACCTAATTTATGTTGTCTTATGGAATTTAAAAGCATGGGAAATACAGTACAATAGTTTAGTGAAATGAACATGAAAGTTGCATTCGACTCTTAAATCAAGAATGACCTGATTTTGGATTTTTTAATCCCCCCTTTCCTCATTTTTGCTTCTGTATTGTTTTGGATGTGTATTGGGTCACTGAATAAACAAGATAAATAAATGAATATTTAATATTATTCCAAATGCATGGGCAATTGTTGAAAGTCTTGACAAATTGAATAAATTTGTTAATTTAACATCTGCTTGTTAAATTATATTGTTAATTCACAATGCATAAAAATTATATAGCTTTCTTTCCTTTTCACTTCTTTGAGATGATTAAAGAAGAGAAATACATATAGATTCAGTCTACTTAAATTTGAGCTCTTTTAAACATGAATTAACACCAGAACATGTTGAAATTGAATGCAGTGTTCAGTGATACTCAATTGTTTGGCAATTCAAGACAAATGTGTAAATGTAAAAATAAAACAAGTTATAGTCCATTGTGTATGTCCTTACCGGTCTACCAGTTCCTATTGTGTAACCAATTTAACAATTTGAGTAAGCTGTACCTATTATTTTTTTGAGCAACTGGTATTGCTGGACTACAACATATATTGGAAAAAGTTTTTGGTGGATTGCTTTTGTTAACTAATCAACACAATCAGGATCCACAATACTATTGCATATCAATCTGTTATGGCCTGGGGAGGTTTTACCTTGATCTGTTGATGAAAATAGGGACTATAAATAGTTTACATTGAATGAAAAAATATTGTACTTTTTTAAAATTCTTAAAATTGCATAATTCAAAAATAAATATTGCAGTATAAATAAAGGGAATTTGAATTAATTGTTATTTTTTTCTTTTATAAATTAAATAGATTTATCTTTCTATAAGGTAATACTTTATCAAGGTAAAACCTCCCCAGGCCATAACAGATTGATATACAATAGTATTGTTGGACAATTCAAAAGGATCCTGATTGTGTTGATTAGTTAACAAAAGCAACCCACCAAAACCTTTTTCCAATCTATGTTGTAGTCCAGCAATACCAGTTGCTCAAAAAAATAATAAGTACAGCTTACTCAAATTGTTAAATTGGTTACACAATAGGAACTAGAAGACTGGTAAGGTCATACACAATGGACAATAATACTAATCACTTTTTATAAGTCAATCATACTTTGTGTTCTTGTCCAGATAAAATCTGTTGATAATCAACTTGAACATCAATAGATGATGAAAGTTCTGCTGCCCTAAAAAATAGAAAAAAAAGAAAGCATGATACATATATATGTGACAGCATCTTGCAAAATGGGGGCCACATGTCGCAATAATGTTATCAAGAAATACATGTACTGTTCTAAGGTAAATTTCATCTTTTCAGGAAACTTTTATTGTGAAATTACTTATATTAAGGAAGCCAGAGAGTACTCAAATACTCGTTTGGAAGTCTAGTACTCACATGACTCAAGTACAATATATATTTATCTCATCTGCTCATGAACAGTACATGACATGTGAAATCAATTGACATACTAAAGAATGGACATTTTCAAAAGACCACTCTTAAAGAAACCCAATCAAAATCCGATAAATAATAAAGATTCTATAGTCAAACATGTAAAAATGCCCAATTCAACACCTTTTGCCCATTTTTTCTGAAACAGGCAAGGTCAAGAACCTGACATCAAAACCCCGGCTTAAGTGTGTGCCAGGAAACATCATATAAAAATCTTGATAATGATCTGCCCACTAGATCATGTTTATGCTGGCAACAAACGCTGACGTCGTTGACGCAGACAACTGAGCCTCAGCCATATATAGCACAATGCAACCTCAAAATTTTTTGCAGTCTTTAAATAAAGGGCTACGCCGAGCGCAGCATGATACGACCGCAGCATGTCGAACACTGAAACTTGAACAAGTGTAATTCAAAATGAATGAGGACACAGTAAAGAGCTTGATACAGTAATTAAATAGACACAATAAAGAACTAGACCTAGTAATTAGCTGCACACAAACTAAGGCAAATACAAAAATTAGCATTAATGATTCCTTATATAGATCTGAAATGGTAAGAGGTATGTCAAATTGGTCAACGGTCAACATACTACTTTAACAATATAATAAGAGGAATCCAAAGAAACGAACCCATTAAAATCCAACAAAAAATAAAGGATTTTACATATTTTGAAAATTACAATTTCAGCCCCTTTGATCCTTTTTAGCTCAGAAACAGTTAGAGCTGGGCCAAATCCGTTGACAAAATGCCAAAGCTTATATCAAGAGGAATCCAAAGAAAAAAATCCCATCAACCTCTGATAAAAAATAAAAAGTTCTAATATTTTGAAAAAATGCAATTTTGGCCCCTTTCACCCCTTGAAGCTCGGAAATGGTAGGAGCTACTCAAAATCCACTGGCATACCTCTGAAAGCTTATATCATGAAGAATCCAAATAAAAAATTCCCATTGCAATCCGATAAACTAGAAGTGGTGCCATTAGAAAAGATGGCCATCCCCGCACTCACCTGTTTGACACAGAAAACAGTCGTTATTGACCCTTGGGGTAATTTTCCTCAACATTTTTAAAATCAAATTATTGATAGTCACTACTTTTACTAAATAAAGGGCTACGCCGAGTGCAGCATGATACGACCGCAGCATGTCAACCACTGAAATTGAACAAGTGTAAACTAAAATGAATGTGGACAAAGTAATTTGCTGGACACAACAAGGACCTTGACACATAAATTAACTGGACATAAACTCGTGAAAATAAAAATCAGCCCTTTAATCCCTTATTACTAGGATATCATAAGAGCTAAGAAATTCTGTTGACTACCAATTAAAATCTTACATCAACATGATCAAGAGAAATCAAAAGAAAAAACTGAGATTGAAATCCAATGTAAAATAAAGATTTCACATATTTTGAAATATTACAAGTTGGTCCCTTTGACCCATTTTACCTTGGAAACCGAAGAGCAATGCAAAATATACTGCCATATTACTGAAAACTTACAATGAGAATAATCCAAAGATGAAAATCCCATCAAAATCTAATGAAAAATAAAAAGATTTCACATATTTCTAATGTTTACAATTTTGTCCCCTTTGACCCCTTATAGCTCAAAAAACGGTAAGAGCTACGTCAAATCCATTGAAATACCTCTGAAAGCTTACTTAGAGAGGAATTAAACAGAAAAAAAATCCCATCAAAATCTGATGAAAAATAAAGATTTCACATATTTCCAATAACTGCAATTTTGGCCCCTTTGACGCCTTATAACTCGGAAACAGTAAGAGTTACACCAAATCTGATGACATAATACGGAAAGCCTACAATGAGCGGAATTTAAAGAAAAAATCCCATTGAAATCAGATGAAAAATTAAAATTTTAGGTAATCTGCACGTTTGCAATTTTTGCCCCGTTGGGCCCCTTATAGTTTGGAAAAGAAAGAATTTATCAAAAATCTGATGGTACACCTCTCTGTTAATTTTTCATAAGGAATCCATTGCAAAAAACTGCATCAAAATCGGACTAAAAATAAAAAAAATAAAAAATTTTTAAATTCCCCTCTATTGGACCCCATTTATCTCGTGAACAGTACATGCCACGTAAAATCTGTTGGCATACTACTGATTGCAAATTTCCTCAGGAGGACAATAAAAGAAACTCCATCAAAATCCGATAAATAATAAAGATTCTACAGTCAGATATGAGAAAACATCAAATTTAACCCTTTTTGGCCCCTTTTTTAAAAACGGGTGGGGCCACAATAACCAAAACTGAGCCAAGGTTCCTTTAGTGTCAAGGAACATTGTCTTAAAATTTCATAAAGACTGATCAACTGGAACTTAAGTTATTGACCAAAAACAAAAGTGTCTACAGACAATGAAGACAACGACAGCACCATACCATTATACGACCTCAAAAATTTTTGCGGTCGTATAAAAACTGCATCAAAATCGGACTTAAAATAAAGAAATAAAAATTTTTGAACTTCGCCCCTTTTGGGCCCCATTTATCTTGTAAATGGTACATGCCACATGAAATCTGTTGGCATACTCGAGATTGGAAATTCTTTAAGGAATACACTGACAGAAACCCCATCAAAATCCGATAATAAACATTCTACAGTCAAATATGTGAAAACACCAAATTTTGCCCTTTTCTGCCCCTTTTTTAGAAACGGGAGGGGCCATAAAACCCAAAACCATTCCTAGCATTCCTTTGGTGCCAAGGAACATTGTGTTAAAATTTCAGAAGGTTTGATCAACTTGAACTTGAGAGTTATTGACCAAAAACAAAAGTGTCTACAGACGACAACGACAGCACCATACCAATATACGACCACAAATTTTTTGCAATGGTATAAAAACTAGAGAGGCTGTTGCAAAGCTACAAAAGAACTTCCCAACCCTGAACCTTCTTTCCAAAATCATTTAAATATAAATGACGTAAAATTATCTCCCCTTTGTGGTATCAAGACAATAAGTATATTTAGCACATCTACATAATGTCCATCCCTTGTCTCAGTTTCCATAAAAATCCTTCATGTGATTTGAAGAATAGCACTTTCTCAGTCTGTGCCAAAAACCTTTTCATTCACTAGCCCAAAGGGGCTAGTATTAAGGTCCTGTGTTGTACTAGACCGAACTCAAATTCACTAGCCCTTATAGAAGATTCTTTGTTAATTTGATACAATTTCAAATAGCCCATCGGGCTAGTGACTTCAAATATTTACTAGCCCGAAACTGATTTTACTAGTCTCAGGCGTAGGGCTAGTGGTTAAAGGCACAGACTGCTTTCTAGGACATTTTTGCATGACAAATCAATGAAATGAAATTGCATTTAAAAAAATGTTGACAGACAGGGAAGGCAATTTAGGCATTAATAATTTTCAATCAAAGTTCATGATCAATTGCAGACTTGTTATACTCAACTGTCCTTTTTACTTCACTTCACTGTATTCTAGGCAATGCTCAGATTTGTTTCCATACCATTCACAATTCAACAAGTTGTCATGTTACAATAGTAAAAGTTTGTAATGTTCAAATAGGAGCCTTGTAATTGGCATAAAATAGACTGCTCAACTGATCATGTCAATGTTGAATTTTCCCGCCTTTTTTGGTGGCCATTTTGAAAATGGCGGTCAACGAACAATTTTTAACATCAGTTTTGAAGTTGCTACATCAATACCTTTTTGGAAACCAAATTTCACTGAAATCGGACAATGTTGAATTTTGCCGCCTTTTTGGCGGCCATTTTGAAAATGGTGGTCAACGAAATATTTTCAACACCGGTTTTGAAGTCGCAACATCACTATCTATTTGGAAACCAAATTTCATTGAAATCGGACAATGTTGAATTTTCCGGCCTTTTTGGTGGCAATTTTGAAAATGGTGGTCAGCGAAAAATTTTCAACACCGGTTTTGAAGTCGCAACATCAATATCTATTTGGAAACCAAATTTCATTGAAATCGGACATTGCTGAATTTTCCCGCCCTTTTTGGCAGCCATTTTGAAAGTGGCGGTCAACCAATAATTTTCAACATCAGCTTTGAAGTCGCCACAGCATTGCAAACATTTTATCAATTGACACTTAACCTTTATCTTCTATAGTTTTGGAAATAAAAGATGAAAAATATGAAAATTTTGAAAATTCCGTGAAAAAAGGGCAATAACTCCTACAGGGGTTTTTGGATTATCTTCAAATTTTCAGGGTGGGTAGATCTTTACATGCTGAACATTTTTGCAATTTAAAAGTGACTTGTACCTCTTATAGTTTTTCTGATAACAAATTAATAAAGTTAAAATTTTGCAAATTTTACAGAAAAAGGGCAATAACTCCAAGATGGGTTTTCGGATTTTCTTCAAAATTGCAGGGCAGGTAGATCTTGCTATGCTGATCACTTTTGTCCCCATGTCAGATTTTTGATATCTGTAATGGTTTTTGAGTTATTTGCAAAAAACAGCAATTTACCCCTATGTTCTATTTTTAGTAACAGCAGCGCTAGCCATGTTGTTTGGTCTTCGGACTAATCGAACACAATTTTTAAACTGCATACCCTGGTGATGCTTCAGGCCAAGTTTGGTTACAATTGGCTCAGCAGTTTCAGAGGAGAAGATTTTTGAAATTGTTGACGGACGACAGACGCAAAGTGATGGCAAAAGCTCACATGGCCTTTTAGGCCAGGTGAGCTAAAAACGAAGCAGATTAGTGATATATTTGAATATGGGCTATCATACCATAGATATAGAACAAATATTCAATCATTTATACTGCATACATCAGTTTAGAAATCTTTGACAAAAAATTTCAATATATGGTAACAAGAGGCTCTCAAGAGCATGTATTGCTCACCTGGCCCTTGATTAACATAGACATTTCATGTTAAAGAGCCCATATATATAGTTAAACTATAGTTCCAATATGCCTAATTAGTTTAAGGGGAGAAGACCTCTGTTAGTGTTTCCCATGGGGTCCAATGTTCAATTATGTTCCCTGCTGGCAGCCATCTTGGATAAAGTCTTAACCTAAAAAAAAACAATTTTCTATTCAGGGGTCCACATAAAGACTATTTTGACCAAGTTTGATTCCATTTCAGTAGTTTCAGAGGAGAAGATCTTTGAATGTATTTTCCTATAGGGTCCAATATGTAAAAACTAAGTTCCCCGCTGGCTGCCATGTTGGATATTATGCAAACCTGAAAAACACCTTTTTGCAAGGGACCACCCACAACTATTGTGGCCTAGTTTGGTTCCACTTGGCTCAGTAGTTTCAGAGGAGAAGATCTTTGAATGTGTTTTCCCATAGGGTCAAATGTTAAAACTATGTTTCCCACTGGCAGCCATCTTCAATATCGCGCTGACCTGAAAAACACCTTTTTTGCAAGGGTCCATCTAAGGACTATTGTGGCCAAGTTTGGTTCCAATTGGTCCATGAGTTTCAGAGAAGAAGAACTTTGAATGAAAAGTTTACGCCGGACTGACGGACAGACGAACAGAGGACGGTCACAAAGTGATGGCAAAAGCTCACAATGGCATTAGCCAGGTGAGCTAAAAATGGGAAAATAATCAAATGTTTTTTAAAACAGAAAGCTAGATGTGTGACAGACTTGAAGGGGAGACATGGTACAAAGATGTACCGAACAAACTGATGGACAAAAGTAAAACAGTATACCCCTCTCCATATGAACTGGCATATAACAAATTATACAACATGTTAATTACATGATGTAGATACTTATCATACATGTATGTCTGTTTCTGAGATAATTCTTTATTAGATATTATCTATTCTATTTTGACAACATATTAAAGATCATCACTTTAATTTCAAACTTGCTCTTGGAATCAATATTACATGTAGGCTAAGACAAGTTATTTCTATGTTTGGTGTCAGCGAGCATCGAAACTGTGTGATTTTATTACAAAACAAACAAGGAATGTTTTTCGTTTTTGCGATTAAAATGGCATTTTAATGACGTTAAAGAAACCAGAAATTTATAAGAATTTTTTTAAAAGGACTGATATTGGAAAAAGGAAGCAATGATAAAAAAATATGTTCACTGGATTTGACTGAATTCTGAAAACGGTCTTTCAATGGACATTGGTCACATTAAAGAGTGAAAATTCTTTCCTTGTCTTTTGTTTTGTTTTTGTTTTCCTCATACCCTCCTACATTTCAAAAATAAAGTTGATGTCAAACAGAGAATCAAATTGATTTGGCCTTAACTATGATTCTTTGAATCAATATTGACTAACATAAGATCATCACTTTAACTTCATACTTACTTGTGGAAATCAGCATACTGCTTCTGGCGTCCATCATAGCATATCACCTTGTAAGCGATGGTGCTTACAGTTGCAAAGATAATAGCTCTAGCAAAATGAGATTTCATATCCTTCATAAACATGCCTCTCAAAGCTGGCTTGGCAATCGACATCTAAAAAAACAGATATTAGAACATAAAGATGTACACTTATAAATCCTTTAGATATATGTAGGATAACAGGGATAATCCTACTATACCAATTACGGCCGCTTAACGGCCCAAAATTTTCGCCAGAAGCCCCAACAAAAACTTGCCAAAATAAATCAAAGCTCTATAAGAGCTGAAAGTGTTCGTATGTGTTGAAGTTTAAGGTGTCTCAGTGGTATTATTCCGCCATTTTTATTTAATACTTGTTCATTAAGTTTATTTGTATTTGCTTATAGGACATATGAGTAGACTTTTAGGTATTTTTTGTAATTATTAACAAGGACCCCATTGGAAATAAGTCTTTTTGACCTTATTGGTTATCCTATGTGTTCAATATTACAATATATATACTTTTGAAACTACCGGTATTCATTGCTTAACATTGTTTTATATATTGTTTTATGTGTACATGATATCACTGTATGCACTTGCCTGAATAAATGTTATTATTTTTATCATATTGATATCCCTATGAAGAAATTATCTTCATGGGGGTTTTCATGCGCGACCTTCCTTTTCAGTCGTGTGAGATTTCGAGGCGTTTTGCGC